>VDFB02247127.1:0-14155 GCA_007258455.2 Sequoia sempervirens
AACCTGCCTCAAATTTTCACAACTTTTCATACACGTGGAGCTTTGTGTTTGTGGGCTTTCATAAGTTGCAGGCTTTTTATTATCACAGTCTTTCCATGATTGTGGAACTTTTTCATATGGTCAAACGCAATTCATATTTCCACACTATCTAGGAAGCATGAAATCCCCGGAAATTCAAAGCTTCATCAAAGTTTCGCATGATCAAGGTACCTTTGTATTTTTGCAAATTACATCAATCACTACTGATTTTGGAATATTCATAGATATCTGGGCAAACTTTAAATTTCCGCATTGTCCAATGTCCCTCATAATTTTACAATCCCTTACCACTTGATATCTTTGTATTCGTAAGCACACCATGAGCCTCCGCAAAATTTCATTAAGGAATTCTTCCACCTATCTAAACAATAACCAAAATGTCACAATCATCTTTGCATATGTGGATTCAAAATCGCAAGATTCTAATGCTTATTTAGAAGTTTTCATTCCTCGTTTAATATTCTATATTGGATCTATTGTGCCCTTCGATCTCCACTTCTTCAACATCAGATGGCTCATCAAAATAAATACCATTTTTCTATTCCTAATAGAATTGTATTCAACAAGTGTTTTTATAAGAGATTTTACTAATTTTTAAGTTGTCGAGTATTTGTCAAGTTTTTGCCAAGTTTTTGTCGAGTCAAAAAATTTGGGCTTGCCGAGTACTCTTCGAGTTTGAGTAAGTAAACTGTGACGAGGAGGATTGGTGAAGGTGCTTCATCAAAGTCTCCATAAGGGTTGTTGTGATCAACTCTTGCAATGTTCCATCCTTTGTTTGGATTAATGTAATAAGGGGGGGAATGTTGGGTTATTACATTAATTAGATAGTTTATAGGTTAGATAATAAATAAATAAATTAGCTTAGATAGTTGGTTAGTTGGGAAGTTGTATTCTCGTAGGTGGTTATACAAGAAAAAATAAGGCTTTAGAAGCCAATGTGTATGAATGTAATGATCATTCAATTGAATATCAATTTCAAATTTCCATTCTTCTGTGCATTCATGGCATAAACAATTTCATTTTTTTGTGCTCTTGATTTCATTAGCTGCTGGTGGAGAACATTTCTTGCAATGTTCTTTGTGAACATACCCATATCTTCTTCAGTTACCCTCTCTTGAAATTCTTTGGTGTCAAAATGCCCTAGATGAGTGTCTGATACTATCTCATAAGTAGGCCAAATGTGTGAGGCGGGCAAAGGCCCCTAGGACTTGTCCTTCGCCTTCTTCAAGCGTTGGTTCATGGTTCCTACATCAAATTAGGAGAAATACTCACAATTACCCAATTGCGAAACTAGGGTTTTTGTTGATTTTCATTAATCTAGGGTTTCATTTTCTTTCAAATTATCTCATTCAATCAAAATTTGCCCTAATTCATGCAATTTATCATTCAAACTAAAATAAAACTCGTACTAAATGTCATCATGCAATTCCAATTTATGAAAACCCATTAAAATTTACCAAGAAAGTGTACCTAGTTTAGTTTTGCAAGTGTTCAAAACTTCAAGCCTCTAAAGTTGGTCACCTTGCATGTCTTAAGCACAAATTCACTTATTGGTTTGGTCTCTGAGAATCTCAACAACTATGGGGTTCTTCAATATCTTTGCTCTACAAATTTTCACATTGTTTGTCCAATTTCGCTCTTGTTCACCAAATCACCCTTTTGCTTGCTTAGTTCTTGCTTTTCTAATCAAATGAGGCGAAATAATGCCTTCTAACATTAAAAAAAAATACAAAAGCTACATGCAATTATTAATGCAAGAGCTGCCACAAATAGCATTAATGGTAGAGAGTGGAATTTCCAATTTCCCAATTGCATTATTTTTGTATTTGAAATTATCATGTCCAAATGAAGGATGTTTACCCACAATTCATTACGTGAGATATATGGGAATTCTTGAGTTCAAATTTGAAATCTAAAGTTCATATTGTGTTTATCGTCCTCGTGATCTTGTTGGGATTCCTTTTACCATTTCAGCGAGAAATTTGATGGTTATTGACAACGGGGAATCTTAATGGATGTGCAAATATCCAAATTCTACATATCGGGTTCAATAGTAAATCCCCGATGGTTCGTGAAGTTGTACAACTGTGGGAGTCTTCAAGTGAACTAGAAAAATTAAGATTCATATACATACAGTTCAATGAGGTATTAGATTCTCGTTGAAGAATAAATTTTGCTTTATTGGCCTTTCAATTCCGATAATGACGTTTGTAGCAATTTAATAGACTTTCAAAAGTATAGGTTCAGTAGTGAAGAGAATTCCTGCTATAGTAGGGAATTTCATTGCTACAGGACATTGTGGGGAAAACTAAGTGAACTTCATATTTAAGATTTTGGAGTTTCAATTCACTTAGGTAGAATAAATTTTGATTGATAAACAGCATTGAGTTCGACTAGAAACAAAGACTTAGGATTTTAAAGGTTTGGATGGTTCAGGGTCAATAACCACAATATTTCCCACTATAGCGAAGATTGACTGGTACTGGAAATAGCAAGGATTTTCAAGTGAACAAAACATTTGTCAATTAAAAGGTTCAGTTCACTTTGGCCACGGATTTCCGCTAAATTTTAACTAGATTTCACAACATTTTCAGATTCGAGAAATGACTTACATTCAATTATTTAACATCCAAATCATTTTATTTTCCCGAAACTAATACAACTTGAAGGCTTCTAGAATTCTAAAGAAATAAATAGATGGTGAGACACTCATTGAATACAAAGCATTAATTGACAAATCAGCCATCTGTTGTGAGACTACACAACAACTTGCAACCATCGAAAACAACCAAATTTCAAACAATTTAGGAAATATAGAAAATAAAAGAAAATTTAACTATAGAATTTCCATTTTTTATGAAAAATAAGATTTGCATCAAGCCTACTATAGAACAATAAATTCAAAAATAATAGAATTTTCCAAAGGAATTTAGGTGTGTGCAAATGATTTATTCCCTCTCTTGGAAAAATAAAAAGATAGCAATTGTTTCTATTAAGCTAACATGGATTGGTTTAAACTTTTAAGCCAACCCTGGCTAGAGCCTTGTTGCCAGTCAAGCGTCCATAGCCCCAACAAGGTTATCTCTGTAATTCCCCAAAACATAGTTACTGTCAGCCAGGCATCTATAGCCCCAGTAGAGATATTTGAATGACCTAAAGAGTTGAATTCCACTTATCTTTTGATTTTCAATATTCTATTTTCTTTTCTTTTGATATTTCTTTAAAAGCTATTTTTCTTTTCAACTTGTAGGTAGTGAAACCCACTACTAGGTTGGGGGATTTGACACAGACTCAGCAAAACACGAAAAGAAAAAAACTCATAATTACACCCAAAAAAAATAAATGAATGTACTCAAAGAAAACAAAAGTCTAATTTGATCATCAATTTGTCATAATTCAAACATTACATATGTCATATGACCCTCAAAAATCTCAAATTTTGAAATTTCAAAGTCAAACAATATACTATTATACAACAAAATTAAAAATAATAAATGTATAACATCATTATAATTGTTTATATGTGATGATATGTCAAGAACAGCCAAATACAATCTACATCTTCTTCATCTCCCTCCTAGTGTAACTTAATTTTTTGAGCCTCGAACTAGAAGATAAATCAATATAAAAATGATGTCTAATTGTTTCCTCCAGAATGTGTTCATTTACCTGCATTGCATCCAAATTTGTTGCTTCTCTCTCCAATTTATCAAGATCTTCATCAATAAGCAAGACATCTCTATGTTCTTCAACAATCCAATCCTCACAAGGATCAATGTCATCCAAGTCGATGGCATCATGAGGACCCTCTATAATGTCCCATTCTAGAACATTTCTTATTTTTGCCTTTAAACAATAATTCTAACTCAAAATGATAGTTGCATTACATTTACAAATATCAATTTATCTAAAATTGTACTTTTTACTATAATATTCAAACTTAAAGATAATGAAATATTTCCAAAAATATAACTTATCCTTATTTCTTCTTGTGATTTTCCTTCAATTTGCAGCAATTTCTTTTGTATGAATGTATCTAATTTCTGGTCAAGTTATGGGTTTTCATCCACTAACTTGATGGAAGAAGTTAAGGGTTTCCATCCTAAAATCTTCTTCATGAACCTTGGAGGGGCTTCATCCTCTTTGGTTGTATGATTCACTTGGACTATGTTAATATTTCTTCACAATTCATATGATGATTTCTCTTCTTGGTTGATCTTCCTTTTATACCTTTAATCCTTCAATAGTCATAACTCTTATTTCATGCCATTTGACCATTCATTAAACTTAACTAATTTTCAGTTTTAAATGAGATTGATTATTTCCCCTTGATCTCTCCTTGTTTTCTAACCTTGGCAACAGGTGATGAATATTACTTTTAATGTAATAAAGGTAGCGATCAGCTTTCTGTAATGATCCACAATCCTTACTTGGGCGATTTCTTTCCCTTAAGCACCTTTCTTCATAGATTGTGGAATCATGCCCAACTTATGCATACAAATCTTCTATTGTATTTCTCTCTCTCTCTCTTATGGAGTAAACCTTGATCATGGACAATCAACATAATCTATGTAAGTCGTTAAGAATCTACTAGACACTTGCAATTCCATTTCCACCTTGTATGTTTTAACTCCCTCCAATATTAACAAGTGTTACTAGAATTCCTTCAATGTAGTCAAGTCAATCATAGATCCTAGATTTAGCCACTCCAATCTGCAACTATACTCAAGGATTTAATTCAACATTTCTTGCAAACTAAACTAGTATTTCTTGCACTATTTTTCTACTATTCTTCACCGAAACATCTAGTAATGCCTCGATACTCTTCTTGTGGCTCAAAATCCAATAATGAACCTCCTAAATGGAAAGGACATGACACCCTCCTCCTTTTTGGTTTGACTACAAACCTTGTACCGAACAAAGACAAGGTCATTGAGACACTTTGTTACATCCCTTACATTGAGAATATGTGATTGGTTATGTATCTCGAATGCTATGTTAGTTGCAAGTAACTGCTTTCATGTGATTATGACATTGAGAATGCAATAGTTGTTTTATTTATCGTAATTGTAATGTTAACGATCTTTTTATTCTGCAAGTGAATTTCTTGTTCACGTGAAATTTGAATGAGATCATGAGATTAAATTTAAATGCATATTTAAATAGCCATTGAGAACAATCTAACCATAATGCCTGTCAATGGATGCAGGACTGTTGACGCCTCGACCTCAAGTTGATATATGACAAGTATCGAAGTCGTAACTTGGCATAAAATAATTCAATCTAATTATTTATTCTTTAAGCCAATTTAAATATAAATATAAATCTTTTATAATTTTAAAAGAGATTGCAATTGATTAATAAATGATATAATTAAATATTATTAACTTGGGAGAGGAGCAAATCGATATTGCATATTAAATTAACTTTTGAAATATTAATATTGGCATCGAATATTTCCTTTATTCAAATTTAAATGGCAAGAGTTGGCGTTGGGACTTCTGGTAGCTCGCCACCCACATTGGAGAAACACCCAAGAATGGGCAGATGAAAAGTTTCTTGAGCAGTCTGGGGAGTTCGAGTTTCTTTATGGAAAAATAGACTTTCATTCATTATCTTTTCTCATCTCTGCATCTCTCATTCTTCCTCTCTGTCAGTCGTGCAATTCTCAGTGACTTCATTCCAGTCCTTGTTGCCATTCACACTGTGCTCACGTTTGGAATCTCCCTCTCTATAATCGTCGGTATTGTTCAAGCTTATTCATTTATCCTGTCTTCTTCTTTGAGGTCGGTGACCTTTGAGATTTAATTCTTATGGCGAAGTTCTGTTGAGTCGTGCTTTGAGTTGGGTGTCCGCCTTGCGCGTCTTCCATTCGGAATAGTGGTGTCGAATTCCTATTCTCCGTTTTTGGTTATCTTCAGGGATACCGGGGGACGCGTCCCACCCCCCCCCCCAATCCCCCGTCCCGGTTCCGGGGACGTCCCAAGTACCAGGGGACGGGGGGGGACGGTCCCCCTTTTTTGAAAAATCGTGGGAAACATCCCGGGGACGGGGGGACACTGTTTCCCCAAAGGGGGACGGCTGACCAATCTCGAGGATGGCAAGGGGACGGCTAAGCCGTCCCTCGATCGTCTCGGGGACGGCCGGCCATCCCCCGCGTTTTGGAGCTCACAAACTTTTAAAAAAAAGCATAAAATTTTTAAAAAAAGAGCCTCTAAAACTTCATTCTATTCATTTTGTTTGTTTGAGCAGCCAAGGGTTTGAGAGGAAAAAAAATTGCAGCCATTGAAGGAGAAGGAGCAGCAGTTTGAAGGAGAGGAGGTTGAAATAGTGTTGTTGGGAGTGCAAATCCATCAAAGAGGTATGTATTTCCTTTCTCTATTTTCATTTTTTCATTTTTTTGCAAAATATGAATTATACATAGTCTGATTTTTTTTATTTTTTTGCATTTTCAGTCAAAATTTGCATTCTAAAAACAAAAAACATGAGCAGCAGTGAGGGTGGCAGTGATAGTGAAGTTGAAATGCAAGCTAGAAGGGAAACTAGAGAGAAAATAACCCCTACCCAACACCATCCTTCATCAACCAATACCAAAACTATGAAGGACTATGCAAAACACCCACTAGACAAAAAAAAACCATTCCTTCAATTTGTGACAGCCATGGGTGAAAGACAAAAAATTTCAAGGGGGAGTAGGGTTTGGTTTTGCCATGTTTGTGAAAAGGAGTTAGGGGCAGCTCCACTAGAGTTAGGTCTCATTTTTTGGGTGAGGTGGGCCATGGAGTTAGAGTGTGTCCTGCATTGACAGATGCACTATTTATAGAGTGCCAAAAAATTCAAATGGAGTGTGATGGTGGGGTTCAAAGTGGGTCTCCTTCTTTCCCAAGTTCACAATCATCTATGCCTACTCCTTCTCCTAGTCCTTCCACGGTTGGTAGTAGTGTTATCTTAAGAGGAAAGAGGAAGGTGATTGGTAGTGATAAGGCAGCCTCAATTGAGTCCATGTTTCAAAACCAAGCACGAGAAACCACTGAATCCTCCATTGCCAAATTCTTTTTTGCCCATGCCATTCCATTTCATGCGGCCCGTTCCTCTTATTTCAAACAAATGGTGAAAGACATAGCCACTGTTGGCCCTTCATTCGTACCCCCTGGAGATCATAAGCTACGCACCACCCTCCTAGACAAAGAGTACTCCAAAGTTAATGTGTTAATGGAGGAGATGAGGCAAACATGGATGAGGACGGGGTGCTCTATAGTGATGGATGGGTGGACTGATTGTAGACGTCGGCCACTCATCAATGTCATAGTCACATGCCCTGCTGGTTCTTATTTTCTTAGAGTCGTAGATTGTTCAGGGAGACGTAAGGATGTTGACTTCCAATTTTCCATTTTGAGAGATGCCATAGAGGAGGTTGGGGCTGCAAATGTGGTGGAGGTGATCACCGATTCAGCACGTGTGTGCAAATCGGCTAGGTTGATGGTGGAGGGTACTTACAGGGACATATTTTGGACCCTATGTTGTGTTCATGCATTGAACAATGCATTGAAAGACATAGGGAAGATGGATTGGGTGAAGAAAACGGTGGTAGAAGCTAGAGAAATTCAAATGTTCATTTGCAACCACCACACCTCACTTGCTCTCTTCAGGACATTTTCAAAGGAGTTTCTCAAACCTATTGATACAAGGTATACCATTTACTTCATTTTGTTTCACTTTCAATTTGTATTCATAATCTGATTTTGTTTTAAATTTTTATTTTTTAATGAATCATTGAATAAATGAATGTAGATATGCCACATACTTCATCTTATTGGAGAGGATGCTTGAGGTGTATGAGCCTCTACAAATGATGATGATCAATGCTGAGTGGACTAGATGGCCTAATGCAAGTTCTACTCAAAGAAAGAGCATCAAACAAAAGATCCTCGATGATGATTGGTGGGCCAATGTGAGGTAAGACATATTAGATGGCTGATTTTCATATTAAATTTCTGATTTTAATATTTTAATTTTATTGTCCAATGTTCCAACTTTTCAAGTTTCTAACATGTCAATTAACTTGTCAACTAATTATTTTGAACTTTTTGTTTGCATTTTGCAGATATATTTGCTCCTTCATCTTGCCCATTGTAGATGTCATTAGATATGCTGATACAGACTCTCCTAATCTTGGAGAGATATATGAGACATTTGACACTATGCTTGGGAAGATCAGGCAAGTTATTTTGGCAAAAGACCCCACTTTGGATTTATATGAGCAACACATTAGGCCCATTGTGACGCGGAGGTGGAATACAATGAACACCCCACTTCATATGGCTGCCTTTGTTCTAAATCCAAAATGGTATGCACCAAGGGATGGTAGGGTGCCTCCATGTGATGATGCTGAGGTTTTAGATGGGTTCACACCGGCCATTGAAAAAATTTATCCACCCGAGCAAGCTTCACTACTTCGGTCACAATTTCTAGACTTTGCTAATCTTAATGGCCCAAACTTGAGTAAACCACAGGCGAGGATGGATAGAGCTATATTAGCTCAATCAAACCCTATTGGATGGTGGACCTATCATGGGAGAGATACATCGCAGTTGAAGATACTTGCCACTCGCCTTCTTGCACAGGTTGCTAGTTCCTTTGTTGCAGAGAGGAATTGGTCCATGTATAGCTTTATCCACTTCCTCAAGAGGAATAGACTTACCTCTAGACGAGCGGAGAAGCTAGTGGTCGTTCTTGGTCTGCTCTTGACCCGGATTGTGAAGAGGAACTCAGGAGACGGGCTCTGGGATATTGAAGATCAGGAATGCCAGAGATGAGGAGGAGACAGCTGAGGGCTTGGTTGGGGTCCCATAGGCTGAGGAGGAGCATTACAGTGGCAGTGACTCAAAGGATGACTCTGATTTTGATGCGGTTATGAGAGATGATTAGGGGCAACAGTGCTCTTTGTTTATTTTGTATTCATTATTGACATACGATATTGTATTTTGGTTTTCATAGCAAACTAAAACTTTAAAACTATATGGCAGCAATGTAGCCTTTGGGCATTTTGATATAAGTTTATAAATTATAACTTGGAGGTTGTTTCATGATTCATGTAACTGTATGTTAATTTTGAATGTGTATCGAGTATTGGCATAATGTTGAACACAAATGTTATATGTTAATGTTTTATAATGTGTATTATGCATGCCTTATTCATGTTATCTATTGAATATTTAAAATTTCCCTATATTTTTTAAATTTTCCCTATATTTTTATATAGTCATCCCCTACCGTCCCTAATTTTGGCCTCAAAAATCGGAAACTTGGGGACTCATCCCGCCGTCCCCTGCCATCCCCGTCCCGGAAACTTGGGGTAACCTTGGTTATCTTCCTCATCTGAGAGCGTTGGGGTCCTTTTGGCTAGTTGAATTGCGGAGAGAAGAGCTTTGTTATCAAATTTTGAATTCAATTTCACAAGCAAGTAACAAATAAAAGCCTCCACTGAATTTGGTAATGATGAATTGATCTAGGGTATTTTCGGTGTTGCAAAAGCTCTAGTTAGAATTTATCAGCTGTAGTTGTTTCTATCTTTGTGTAGGAGAATAATTTGAAATGCATTTCTTTCTACCGAATATCACACTTAAAAGAATGGTAGTTGCTTGAGCCATGTACATCGATCTGTTTTCTCTTGTTGGTAATGTCGAATTGATACCAAGCCTCTGGTGTTCAATTCTCATTCCTCGTTGGGTCTGGAGCTATGCCGACCCTGAAGTTAATCATACAATCAATTATATTTATGTCTTCCTCTGTTGATTTGTGGCTTAAATTGAAACCTTGATCCTCTATTGAGGAACCCGAAAGGTTATGGTTTCTTCTTCTTTTCTTTGTTGTGATCAATCTTGTTTTAGTATATAGAAGATTTGCTGGGTTTATAATCTGAAACAACTTTCAAATAATGGGAATCTAGGGAAACGATTTAAGTTTTCCAGTCAATCTCAATCCAATCAGCAAGCTGAGTCATGACTTGGTTTTCATTCTTCTGTTGTTCGAAATTCTCCTGAATATAACATATAATATAATTATTGAGATCTTGAAAACCTTTCTTTTTCAAATGCATTCGCTCAATGGTTAAGATATAACCAGAAACTTAAGAAATGAGAATCTAATTGACATTTAATCACTAATCTTGAGACATAAGCAATCATGTCGAGCAAGGGTGAGAGAGTTGACGACACAGGAGTGCCAGTATTACAAATGAAATCCTTGGCCAAGGTACGATGCTAGATTCAGCATCTGTCAACCATCAAGCACCGGATGTATCCTTGATCAAAGCAATCTTCTAGTTGGGAGGTACCCATAGTGGAGATTTGATCAGGAGATACAGGTCCTTGACACCAGGCTCAGAGGCATGATGATAGATTTATCCTTGTTAACTACCCTTGTGAAGGGATGGGTTCCTTCAATCGAAGGAACACGAGAGAACAGTAGGTCTTTGGTTGGGCGGTAAAGCCCCTGATGATATCTCCTTTTCCCATGATGACTGTGTCAAGATCAAGTGCTTCAGCTTCTTAATTGTAAACTCTTCAAACCCTTTTCTCTCTTAATGTATCTACAATGATTACTTAGCATAAATTGATTAGTTGTAATTTTATTTGGAAGCAATGAAAAGTTAGTTTAAATTCGTTTACATTTCTGTTATTGGAAATCAGTAGATGTTTCTTTTCAGTTAATTCAGTTAGACGTTTCTTTTCAGCTGAACTGAATTTAGAAGTTAGTTGAAAATTGAATGTTATGTAAATGTTACTTTCATAAGAAATAATTTCCGTTAAAATGAAAAGAGAAAACCCTAGTTCGTTATGAGGTAGTTGCTCCTTCAACTTAAAGTTGTTAGTTAGTTTCCTTTCTTAACCGTAGGACAGATAGAGTATTACACACTTTTGGGTCAACCTGTCTCTCTTCTTTGTGTAAATGCTCTCAAATGGACTCCAATTGCATTCACACCTAGAAGCACTACAAGGTTGGGACAAAACACAAATAGATAGCCTTTGAAGATTTGGTGTGCTAACACCATAAATCTACAAAGAAAACATTTTTAAAAATATAAGTGAAAAAAATTAGAGCTTATTCAAACTTTCAAGTTTCTAGCTTCTACTTTTGGTATTAAGCTAAGAATTAAAGTATAATTGTATTACCTGGCTATTGTTTTTCCCTCCATTGAATTGCTATAGCTAATGAAAAGAGCCTCCCCTCGACACCCTTGTAGACCTCCAACTCATCATCAACTGTCTCTCATCTCGCTTTCTAGCAACATCTTATCGATGCATGAGACAACACCTACCATGACCTCCTCATCGGCCTTAAATGTATTAGAGAAATAGAACTTTTAGTTCAAGTAGTAGGCCAAGGCATGTTGTAATGTCCCATGCATGAAGGGATAAACCCCAACGAATGTCCTAACCCATCATGTTGGCAGGCGTGTACCTGATAACAAGATGGTGGGGCTCCACGGCCACATGTCCATTGTGCTCATGGCTTCATGCCTTCACCTCCAAGGTTGGTGGGACGCAAACCTCACCCTGGGTAGCCGCCCTCACTACTAGGTCGGTCTTTTGGTGTAGTGGTTGGGCCTTTGGTATTAGAGCCTATTTATACACCCTCCTTGCTCTCATTTGGATATGCTATTTTGATGTAACAAAGTGCTGCCGAAATGCAAATTGTACTCCTTGGGTTTTGAGGACGAAATCCCTCCAAGACAACTTAAGCTTCGAGATTGAGAGATATCTCCTAGTTGAATAGTGTTGTAGCTCCATCTCAATGGTTGCAATTGAGCATATATTGGTGATGGCTATCTCATTTCTTTCAATGCTTGTTAACTTTGATGTCTTCTAGATAGTTTTTGGTGTGTGTGTGTGTGATGGGTTGCAATTTGGAGGCATTTTTTATTTGTTATATCAGACTTTGATGTTGCTGGTTTATGCCTTAGTTGACCCACGTTTTTGCTCACGCTGATCAGAGGAGTTGAAACTAATTTGTGGGTGTTGGTTCTAAGCTCTTCTCAAGCTTGGGTGCCCCCTTGCCTAAAGTTTGGTGATTTTGGAAGAAGTGTGGGATTTTTAGATGTTGGTTGACCTACCTACAAGGTCGTACCACTTGGCTGAAGGTGCCTTGGGACTCGTGTCAATGTTATTAAATGCTGTTCGTGGCAGCTTGCTATCTTGGTTTAGATGCCTAGCAGTGTGGGACCATTGGCAAGTGATTTGAGTCAATTCTGATGAGTATTGGAGGAGTTAATGAAGTATTTAGGGTTGCTGATTTGAGTTTTCAGACCTGCTGTTTGTGTGTATCAGACCTTTGTTCTGATTGGCAGGCCCACCAAATGCAACCTCCGATTTTGATACAATCACTTTTCGGTCCCCTGCTGGTAGGCATCCAAACCAGATATGGCGCTGCAAACGGCCGAATGTACCTTTTAGGTCCCGGGCACCTTCCGGCTCAGATGTTTAACTCTCTAGGCCAGATTAAGGCCGGCATTTAAATATCGCAGGCACAAACGAAGCGCCGGAAGACAAACCAACGCCCGCAGATTCTTTCAGCTTACTCCGATCAGCGTGAGCAAAAACGTGGGTCAGCTAGGCATAAACCAGCAACATCAAAGTCTATATAACTCATCAAAAATGCCTCCAAACTGCAACCCATCACACACACACACCAAAAACTATCTATAAGACATCAAAGCTAACAAACACTAAAAGAAATGAGATAGCCATCACCAATATATGCTCAACTGCAACCCCTGAGATGGAGCTACAACACTGTTCAACTAGGAGATATCTCTCAATCTCGAAACTAAAGTTGACTTGGAGGGATTTCGTCCTCAAAGCCCAAGGAGTTCAATCTGCATTATGGCAACACTTCATTACATCAAAATATCATATCCAAATGAGAGCAAGGAGGGCGTATAAATAGGCCCTGAGACCCAGAAGTTTGAATTGCTTTTTCCCTCCAAAAAGGGATGCCACACATGGAGGATATAATATTTTATTAAAGTCACTTAACACCATTACGTTGGGCGTCCACTTTAGCTTGCATCAAATTATCTTTTATAACACTTAAGTCTTCAAATTAGGCATCCAAACTCATATCCCCCTTGTAAAAACATCTTAAGTTGTGCTTCCTAGGCGTAGGGATCAAAAAGCAACATAGACAATATAAACAAACCTAAGTTGCCAACCTTCCATTTTCAAACTCTAAGAATGTTGGACAAGCCATTGCTAAAAATACCAAGACACCAACCATTGCAACTGCCACCACTGCCAAAAATAGTAACCTTGTGTTGAATTGCTGCCAAGACCACTGCCAAATATAGCACTTACTAAAAATAGCGACTCCAATCTCAAAATAACCATATTCTAAGAAGTCGCCATTGACTTACTAAAAATAGTTAAGTACCAAAAATAGACACTGCCAAAAATAGCAATGACTACCCACCAAGGTTCTCAAAAAACCAAGAAAGACCTAGAAAACCCTCTGGCAAATTCCTGCAACAGCCTCCTAAAAAGCTGACAAGAAACCTCCAGGAATCTTGGAAACCCTAAAAACACCTCCAAGTAACCTACAAGACTCTGAAAATAGGCTAACAGCTACTAAAAAGCATAGGGCTAAAAAGGGGACATTACACATGTATTGGCTAGTAGAGTTGGTTTGTCCATGTATAATCAATGATGCACCAAATGATTTCATATTTTCTTTTGTTTCCGACTTTCCACCATAGTAATACAAATGGCCTCATTGGCCTTATGCGAAAGGTGTCTCATCCTTGCTCCTAATTTTAAGATTACAAGAAGTGTTATTTTCCAATTATAAAACAAAAAAAATCATTTTTTGGGATATACAGTTAGTTTTTGGCCAAAATAAAAATTTGAGTTGTTTGGCACTACAAAGGGGATGCTTATTGCATAGGTCTCTTTGAGCTATACAATTTGAAAAAAAAGTGGGGGGCCTAATTGGCCCATCAAATCAAAAGTTATGGCCTCTAGAAGTATGCATAGGAAATGTAAACATGTGTTGGACACATAAAGAGTTGCAAGGGAGAGTTACACATGTTGACCAACTTATGATGCATGTTATGACACAT
>VDFB02247128.1:0-14474 GCA_007258455.2 Sequoia sempervirens
CATGAGGAAGAAATGTGGTAGAGATACTTGCTTGTTTGCAGCCTTTGGTTGCTCATGAATTAGTATACATAGAGGATCCCATGAACTACCAAATGTGACACTTATCTTTTTTATTATCTTGATGTTGTTTTGTTGTGAGTTTGAGAACTTGTAAGTTGAGAGCTATTTTGGTATTTTGTATTTGTGAGTATTGGGAGATTTTGTGAGAAGTAGAAGAGGTTAGTCAAGTGGAATTTGGAGGATTCAACCATCTTAAGGAATCATACTAGGAAGGAGATAAATCAATTGGAAGTTTAAACAGGCATGCTAGTTCTATTCTTTTATATTTATGTTGAAAAGGATTAAATAATTATATACCATATTGAGAAAAGAGTGTCTTTGAATATGTTTGGAGTTTGTTTGATTGTCTGTATGTTTCAAGGTTAAGTAATATGTTGTAGAACCTTTCTCGTTGAATAAGTCTTTATGTACCTTATATATGGGAGTTTATCTATAGTGTAACATAGTTATACTATGTGTAGATATCTTTGATATATACAAGGAGTCTATGTTAGACATATGTAGCATTATGCAAGATGTTAAAACACTTTAGTAGTATAGTCATATTGTTATGGGATGGATATATGGGGTTATTCCTGGGATTGGTCAGATCCATGGGAAAGGGGGTAACATAGATATAGAGTATAATGGTCATTTTAAACTAAATCGAGCTAGGATGGTGGGTGAACGTGTGACGTCTACTTCAAGTTAAGGGTAATGGAAAATTTGGCCAAAGTAGTGTAAGTAGCCATTGTTTACACTATTGGTTTCACTGTGATTTAGGATTATGTACTAGGCATGGTAAGTTCATACAAGTAAGTTGTAACCAATGTATGTTAGTCTAGAAATGTATAGGACACAACACCAAGCTCAGAATAGGCTATTGTTATGAGGTTACCAAACCAATCTCTTCATCAAAGGCCATCTTACCAGTTAGGTAGATGTGCAAGAGACCACAGTAAGTCTAAGGTTGGTGGAAAAGCGCTTGAGTGATGCTTCTCCTCTTCAGTTGGCGACCGAGATTTGAGGGGGAACTCCTGAACCATTATACTTTGTACTTTTTGTAAGCTTATTTAAAGCTATGTTTTCAATTCATATCCATCTCTATTAGAATTGATAATATGAAATGTCATATGGAATCATGTATCATCATTATTTGAATCAATGAAAGGAATACTTTTGTATGCAATGGAAAATTTTGAATTATGTTTCAAATATGCATTTATTATTCAAAGGAAATGAATTTTTTTTATTTCTCTTAAAGATTAGATGCATAAAATATTCACTTGTGGGTTAAACATAGGAATTTATTACTGTGTAGAACAATGTGCATGTTACAGGTGCTTAGTTAGGGATTAGGTGCTTCCTTAGAGTTGGTGCTCTTAAATCAAGGGATTGGTGTCTCTTTAGGGTTGGTACCCTTAAACATGGTAACCAATGAGGTTTTTATTATGAGGTTGGATTAGGATAGTAAATCCTAATAGCTATTCTCACTGTGGTTTCTTACCATATTAGGTTTTCCACGTATATTTGGTGTTATGTCCACTTATGTGTGTGTGATCTTTACATATTATTATAATTTGCATTTAAAGTGATAAAGGAATAGTTTTAATCAATCTACTAATTCATCCCCTCTTAGTATATATTTGTGTTCCAACAATTGGTATCAGATCCATAGTTCCTTTGGAGAAGCTTAATCAGCTCAAGTAGATCTTGGACAATGAACACAAATTCATGGCTAGTCAAGAAGGTTCATCCTCAAACAAAGCACCTCTCTTTAATGGGTAAAACTATGCATTCTGGAGTATAAGGGTGGAATCTTATATTTCATCCTTAAGGTTTGATGTTTGGATGTCTATACTAAATTCCTATGTTATTCCTACTACACCTCTCATTGATCAAGCTTGTAAGAAAGTGTATGAAGCAAATGTAAAAGGTAAGAATGGTATTCTATGTGGATTAAAAAAAATTGAATTTGTCAAAGTCATGCATTGTCAAATACCCCATGAAATTTGGGGAAAATTAAAGAGCATTTATGAAGTTGATGATAAGGTAAAGCAATCCAAGCTACAAAATTATAAAGGAAAGTTTGAAATTCTTAAGATGAATTATGAAGAGAAAATTGTAGAATACCTCCTCAAGGTAGATGAAATAGTTTATGCAATCAAAGGCCTTGGAGAAGAGATGAAATAATATAATGTCGTTGTCAAAAAGGTTCTAAGATCCTTGCTATCTAGATATGACTCTAAAATATTTGCAATGGAGGAAGCAAGAGATTTGGATAACCTCACTATTGATGAGCTACATGGCACCTTCACTACCTATGAGATGAGAATGGGAGATGCATATACCTCCATGAGAGAAGTTGCATTCAAAGCAACCAAAAATGAAAAGGTAGAAGCATCTACATCTGAATCTGAGAAGATCGATGAAGAAGAAGCTAACTTTGTCAGAAGATTAAGAAGAGGATATGAAAAGTACAAAGGTAAGTTACCCTTTAAATGCTTTAATTGTGGTAAGATAGGAAATTTTGCTGCTAAATTCCCTTATAGCAAAAAGGATGACACTAAACAAAAAGAGGATTGTAAAAAGAAGAAACCTTACTTCTCCAAGAAGAACTTTAAAAATAAGAAGAGCCTATACACAAAAGAATAAATTGATTCATCTGATGTTAATGATAGCTCAGATGATGACCATGATTGTGCCTTTGTGGCTGAGGGAGATAAATGTTGGAAGTAGGATGCCATTTAATTGCAATCCTAAACAATATTTATTTCATGTATCTCCTAAGTCCTTGGAAAGTGTTCTCAAACCTTTTAGGATTAGAAAGAGATTAATTTTGAATGAAATAATCATGTTAATTGACATTTCTTTTAATTAATTCTAAATGATAGGAGCATGTGAGGATGTCCAAGATGAGTTTTATAAATAATAGGAGCACATGGGGTGCCTAATAGCTAGTGGAACCCACCTCAGGTTAAGTTAAATATTTGAGAAAAGATAACACTTCTATGTAATGTATGTACAGATCCTAGAAGTTAGGATTGATGTTTTACATGCATGAAGTTCACCTACCGGCTTTAGATTAGGGGTTCGGGGCCTTTTAGTTCAAGACGGGGCTTAGTTTAGTTTAGTTCAATTCAATCTTTAGCTTATCGCCTTATTCCTAGCTGCATGTAGTTAGTTTTAGTTGAATGCTAGTTGACTTTAGCTAACTTGGAATGCATGACTAATGACTTGAGTTGCATGACAGATAACAGGTGATTACTTTCAATTAACAAGGGATGATCATTCTTGCATGAATGGTGGAGAGATATGTTTCAGTTAATAGAGAATGAATTGGACCCACCTTGGGCGCCCAAGTTGGCTTCTTGGAGTTAACACTTTTGCATGATAAGATATTTCAAAAGGCTGAGTTAAGTGGGCCCATTCTTGGGCGCCTACTTTGAGGATAAGCTTACAAGATATCTTTGGAATCAAGATTCAGTTATGACTTCAGTTTGGGATGCCCAAATGGATGAAGGAGTTGGATTTGACATTTTTCATGGTAGAACTCTTCTACTTGAAAGAGATAGACATAGGTTTTGGTGATAAGCCTTGAGCTTGTAATTGTAACTCAATTTGAGTTTACAAAGTTGATCAAAGCTTATTTATCTCAAGAAAGTTGAAGAGAGTTATTATCATTTTATTGCAGGTTGTGAAGAATATTTGTTGAAGGCAGAAGAAGCATCTCAAGGAAGAATTGGAGTTATTGCAATCTACTTATAAGATTAAATAATACATTGATTCTTGGTGGAGTTTCTTCCCGAAAGGGTTTCTCCATGGTATATGTTGTGTATCTTCTAATATCCTATCTAATTCTTCTACAACCTTTTGTCTTCATTCTACAAATGGTAAAATGAATTAATCAAATTAATCACCCACAAAGAATATGTAACAAAGAATACATATTTAGATCAACAATCATAAAGTTTTACAAAGTATTAAGTTTTCACAAAATCACCCTCAATTTCAACATTTGCATCGTGAGCTGAGGTTGGGTAGAGTATTGGGATGCCTTCTCTTTAAAAAGATTGAAGGTTTTTGGCTATAGGGAGCTTTCTTTAATATTTTTTTTTATCATTGGATTTTGGAAAATAAGTTTTGTTACAATGAGTTCTAATTCTCATTTAGATATTGAAAGATTTAATGAATCTAGTAATGAGATGTGGAAACTAGAAATGGAGGATCTCCTCAAAGAGAGATATCAGTGGTTAGCTATTGCTAATGAGACAAAGTCATCTACCACAATGTTAGATGAGGATTGGGCTAAGCTTGATAAGAAGGCAAGAGGGACCATAAGATTATGCCTTGATGATTTCGTTCTCTTGAATGTTTCAAAAGAAACTAATGCATATAAGTTGTGGAAGAGAATAGGTGATATCTATCAAACCAAAAGTCTTATTTACTGCTTGTATCATCTCAAAAAAGAAAGTTGTATTCCTTTAAAGATACAAGATGGTGAATCTGTTGCACAACATTTAAATAATTTCAATTTAATTCTCAGTCAGTTAGCATCTGTAGATGTACAACTAGAAGATGAAGATAAATTCATTTTGTTACTTTGTTCTTTACCATATTCTTGGGAAAATCTAATTGTTGCAATTAGTGGTAATGGTGCAGATCCAAAGATGGACAACATTATTCCTACTTTCCTATCAGAGGAGGTGAGGAGGAAGTCTAAGGAGGAAATCCAAGATACCTTGTTTGTAAAAGGTAGGCCTAAGAAAAAGGAATCAAGGGACACAAGGAAGGAAGGGTAAGTCGGCGACGTAGTAAGGTAAAGTGTTGAACTCGTGGTAAACCGACATGTGAAGAAGGATTGTAAGAACAAGAAAGAGAGTTCTAATTTTTCTACAAAGGAATCCTCGTGATAACAAGAATGATGCATTGGTTATTTCATCTAATATTGCTTCTAGATAACTCTTTACTTCATGTTTCAGAGTAATCTTCATGGAGAGGATGGTAGTCATGATGCCATGAGTAACTCAGTACCACAGTTCAGTGGGAGTGGTTGGCAGTGACTTGGATGCATCATTGGTAAGGTTATCTTCATGTGATTGGGGATATGGTTTGTTCTTAGTTTAGAGTGGTTGCTATTATGTCATGGTTTACCTTTTGATTCTAGATTATAATTTGGTATATTATATGTTCTTTGAGACCAGATGTGGCTGTTATGATGCATGTGATCTCCTTGGAGGATATGGTTAGATCATGTTGTCATGTTTATGTTCCTGATTCATGATTGGAGCTTGGACATTGATCTTGTGTAGTTATCTTACGTATTGGGTACATTAATCATTTTCTTGATTAATTCATGATAGTGCTATGCTGTATTTGGAGTTTGGCATGGATTGGTTGGTTATAGGCCCTCATGGATACTTGGAGAAATAGGTGAGCCTTAAGTTCTCTTATGGTAAGAGATATATGTTGGAATGGTTACTTGTAAGAAAAGATATTTTCAATAGTAACGACTAAGAAGCCTACACCTTGGTTAAATGTGGAGTTCAAAAAACACTCTAGAGCCTACTACGCTCCAAAGAGGCAGCTTGGATATAGAGACTCTGAGAAAGGTATTGGTTTTAATTGCAAGCAAGTTAAACCTTGAATTTGATAGTTAGGAGGTTGTGTGTTTAGCCAAAAATCCTATGTATCATGCCTCGCATCAAGCATGTATGTTTAGTATCACTTTGTATGAAATGGTTGGAGAGTGGGAAGGTATTAATTGAGAAAAGCTGACAATGTTCGCAGTTATCTTATGAAACTAGCTCCCTCTGAGATAAGTTTTTCTTACGTTTTAATCATTCTTAGAGCTACATGGTTATCGTTGCATTTGAAGTTGGCATGGATTGATTAGTTGGTGCAGGAAGGCCATTGGCCTTGAGTCCTGTACTTGATTTAAAATAATGATTCCTTGTTTATAATAATTGCAATGTATAATGTCAAGTGGGAGAATGTTGGAAATAGGATGTCATTTAATTGAAATCCTAAACATTATTTATTTCATGTATCTCCTAAGTCCTTGGAAAGTGTTCTCAAACACTACGATTAGAGAGAGATTAATATTTGATGAAATAATTATGTTAATTGACATTTATAATTAATTATAAATAATAGGAGCATGTGAGGGCATCAGATTGAGTTCCTAAAATAATAGGAGCACATGGAGCACCCACATGGAAGGTGGAAACCACCTTGAGTTAAGTTAACTTTTTGGAGAAAAAGATAACACTTCAGTAATGCATGTAAAGATCTTAGAAGTTAGGGATTGATGTTTGCATGCCTTGAAGTTGAGTTGGATTCGATTATCGATTCTAATACTCGATTGATTGATTTAGTTATACTTGATTATCCTGGGTTGCATATAGTTGGTTTTAGTTGAATGCTAGTTGACTTTAGTTAACTTGGAATGCATGACTAATGAATTGAGTTGCATGACATATAACACGTGACTACTTTCAGTTAATAGGGGATGATCATTCTTGCATGAATGGTGGAGAGATATGTTTCAATTAATAGAGATTGAATTGGACCCACCTTGGGTGCCCAAGTTGGCTTCTTGGAGTTAACACTTTTGCATGATAAGATATTTCAAAAGGTTGAGTTAAGTCGGCCCATTCTTGGGTGCCTACTTTGAGGATAAGATTTGAAGATATCTTCGGAATAAAGGTTGAGTTATGACTACAGTTTGGGATGCTCAAATGGATGAAGGATTTGATTTGACATTGTTCTTCATGGTAGAACTCTACTTGCAAGAGATAGGCATAGATTTTTGGTGATAAGCTTTGAGCTTTGCAATTGTAACTCTTTGGAGTTTACAAGGTTGAATATTGCCTATTTATCTCAAGCAAGTTGAAGAGATTTTGTATAAGTTTTTATTGCAGGTTGTGAAGAATATTTGTTGAAGGAAATCGCAAGCAAGGATTGGAATTATTGTAATATTATTCTGAGATTAAATAATACATTGATTCTTGGTGGAATTTTTTCTCGAAAGGGTTTCTCCATGGTATATGTTGTGTATCTTCTAATATCCTATCTAATTCTTCTACAACCTTTTGTCTTCATTCTACAAATGATAAAATGAATTAATCAGATTAATCACCCACAAAGAATCTGTAACAAAGAATACATATTTAGATCAACAATCATAAAGTTTTACAAGGTATTAAGCTACATAATCACCTCATTTTTCAACAATAAATCCCTATTCATGGCATTAGGAAATATTTTTGAAGATCAAGAAAAATAAGTAGAATATTTTTATAAAGAAGAAGGAGAAGTGGATCTAGAGGGTGAACTCATGTGTGCTCTAGATGAGATTGAAAGGTTGACAAAAGAGAACACAAAGTAGAAGAAGCATGCTCATAAAGAAATTGCAAAACTATGGAAAAAAGTCTTGAAGAATTTGATCAAATTGAAGTTAGCCTAAATACACAAGTTGAAGAGGCTAAAAGAATAAAAAATGTATTAAAATCTGAACTATAATCTAAATCTTATGAATGCATGAAGCTGGAAGTAGAAATAGTGGCTTTGGGAAAAGAACTGGAAAAAGCTAAAGAATAAATAAACAAAGGTTTTGAAGCTGAAATGAGGTTTTGAAATTCTTGATGAGTTGATTAACTCACAAAATCCATAAGAAGAAAAATCTAGTCTTGATTTTGAAAAGGGAAAAAGTCTTATAACCAATACATCTGCAAACTTATATGATAACTTCAAAGCAGAAGGAAATCTAAAAAAAAGAAGGAGAAGGTTTGTACTAAATATTCCAAGGAGAATGTCTCTAGAAATACAAAAGCTAACACATGCACTAATGATGTGAAGAAAGCTAAAGGAGAAAAGAATCTGACATAAGATAAGAAGAATAATAAGTGAATCCCTACAAACTCTAGGAAGATGCAAAACACAAAAGAAGCTAATGCAGATGGTTTCATAAGGGTGGGACTTGAAGAAGCCAAAGTCAAGAAGACCTCCTCAACCTACATAAAGAAATGTTATGACCAAGTATTCCTCACTTTTCTATGGTAACTGCTATACTTGTAATCAGATTGGTAATAGGGATAGTGAATGTAGAGTTGTACCTAAAAGGAGAACAAACTTTGTGAGTAGAAATTCATTTTCTCCTTTAGTAGATACAAATGTAATATGCTATAACTACAACAACTTTGGTAACATAGCTAAGCAATGTAGAACAAACTTTTTAAGACCAATAATTCAAAATAAAAAGGAAGGCATGCACCTCAGAGTGAATAAAGGTTTAGAATTCTCTGCAAAAGAGAAAGATAAGACAAAAGAAATCCAAGAAAGTGTGGAAAGAGAAATATCAGAAGGTTGCACAATCAATGATTGATCAAACAAATTTCCATTGCAAGAAGCATAATTTATGGGTAATAGTTAATGGTTGCTCAAAACACATGACTGGTGATAAGAGCAAGTTCATCAAACTAAATATATGTAAGGATCTATCAGTTTGGGATACAATATTGCAGTAAAAATCTGAGGTAAAGGAACTCTAAGCGTAGATAGAAAATTTCCTACACATGATGCCTTTATTTTTAAGGATTAAAATATAATCTACTAAGTGTTAACCAAATGTGTGACAATGGATACAAAGTCACATTTAATGCAGAAGGCTGTAAGATAAGGAAATCAAGAAGATTAGTTATGGAAGGGAAGAGATCTAAAAGGAACATTTATAATCTTAGTGAAGTGAATAGTAATATCTTTCTAATGGGATAGGTTGATGAGAGTTGGTTATGGCATAAAATAATGGGCAGTGTCAACTTTGATAACCTGGGAAAAATGAGCTCAAAGAAGCTTGTTAGACTCATGCCTAAGATAACCAAACCTGCAAATACCACTTACAAAGAATGTCAGCTAGGAAAGCAAACAAGGGTCACATTTCAAACAAAAGCGTATACAATAACAAAACCTTTGGAGTTAGTTCATACTAATCTTTGTGGTCCCACAAAGATAAGAGGTTTGAAAGGAGAAAGGTACTTCATGTTGTTGATAGATGGTTACTCAAGAATAACATGGGTAACCTTTTTGAAGGATAAGACCCGGGCATTTGAAAGATTCAAAATATTTATGGTTGTGGTTGAGAAGGAGATTGGATGAAGAATCAAATGCTTAAGATTTGATAAAGTTGGAGAATTTACCTCAAATGAGTTCATAGAATACTGTGAGAAGCATGGAGTTAAAAGGAAATACTTTGTAGTAAGGACTCCGCAACATAATGGAGTTGTTGAAAGAGAGAACATAACAATCAAAGAGATGGCTAGAACAATGCTAAATGAGGCCAAATTACTTGATGTGTATTGGAGAGAATCAATACATACAATAGTATATAGCTTGAGAAGAGTTCAATTGAGGGTAAATAGTGAGAAAACCCCCTATGAACTATGGTATGGAAAACCTTCTTTTGTTAAGTACTTCAGAGTGTTTGGTAGAAAATGTTACATCATGACAGAAGAAGATAACTTGGGAAGCTTTGATTCAAGATGTGATGAAGGAATATTTCTTAGATATTCCACCCAAAGAAAAGCCTACAAATGCTACAACAAAAGGCTGCAAAGAATTGTAGAAAGAATCAATGTCAAGGTTGATGAAGACTTGAAACATGTTAGAAACCTGATAGAGATATCTATGAAGAAGAATCAGAGTCTAAAGAGGAAGCAACTAATGAAGAGCCTAAGGAAGTAAATGAAAGACACTTGCAAGATATGTTCAAAAGGACCATCCTGTAGAGCAGATCATTGACAATATAAATGAATGATTTTAGACAAGGAGAAGAGTTACAAAGAACAAAGAGAAAGTCAATTTTTCTCTCATGTCTCAAATAGAGCCTAAGAGCTATGTTGAAGCTAGAAAGGATGAGAATTGGCTAAAATCCATAGAAGAAGAACTAAGCCAAAGTGAAAAGAACAAAGCTTTAGAATTAGTTCCAAGACCTCCAAATGAGAATGTAATAGGTACAAATAGGGTCTTTAGAAACAAGCTCAATGAGGATGGAGTCGTTATAAGAAATAAGGCTAGATTGGTGTGCAAAGGATATGCACAAGTTGAAGGTATAGATTTTGAAGAAATATTTTCTCTAGTTGCTAGATTGGAAGTCGTAAGAATATTTCTAGCACCCTATGTTTATAAGAAATTCAAAGTATATCAAATGGATGTCAAGTCTACTTTCTTAAATGGGAACCTAGAAGAGGAAGTCTACATAGAATGACCTGAAGGTTTTTTGTTGTTAGAAGAAGAATATTGTGTTTGCAGACTAAAGAAGGCACTGTATGGTCTAAAACAACCACCTAGAGCTTGGTATTCAAGACTATACCAATACCTGCAACAAGAAGTATTTAATAAAGGATGTGCAGACTTTACTTTGTACTTCAAATCAGAAGGTGAGCCTATTGTAATTATTTTTGTATATGTGGATGACATCATTTTTGGTGGTAGCAATAACATAAAGTGTAAGGAGTTTGCTACTCAAATAGAAAATGAATTTGAGATTTCAATGCTTGGAGAACTTTATTTCTTCCTTGGTCTACAAATAACACAAACTGATGAAGGGATATTTATATATCAAACCAAGTATGCTAAGGAAATGCTCAAGGAATTTGGAATGGAAGACATCAAACCAATAGGTACTCCCATGATAACTAGATGTAAGTTGAGTAAAATAGATTAATCCCTTGATGCAAATCAAACCATGCATAGATCAATGATAGGTAGCTTTCTATACCTAACTACATCAAGACCTAATATCATGCAAGTAGTGTGCATGGTTGCAAGATTCCAAGCTACTCCTAAAGATTCACATGTCAATGCAGTGAAAAGAATCTTTAGATATATCAAGAGTAAAATTGACTATGGCCTATGGTATCCTTGTTTGGAAATGTGTCTCAACCTTATAGTTATATAAGGTTTATTATTGATAGGATGTATTTAATATATATATATATATATACATATCCTAGTTACACTGATAGGTGTATACATTGGGAGCATGGGAGCGAAATGTGAGCATATTAACAAAAACTCTTAAATGGTTGGCATACATTAAATAATTATATATAGTAAATCTGGACCATTCATTTTTAGGTTTTAGATCTAATGGTAGATATTTTGTTGGCTTATCTTGCCCTAAAAGATAACCCTATTTTATGAGGGCGTTGTACTACATTTGGAGATGATGTATTCTAAGAGTTTGATAGCAGACATATTGTCTCTAGATCTTTCATGGTGATACTCTTGTGAGAAGCTTTCTCTGCAAGTATATTGTAATCTTCGTGATTTCTGAATAATATATTGGGCAAATTTTGGAGTGTGGGGTTTTCCTCTTGAAATAGTTTTCCCCACGTAATCACTGTGTTGTGGTATGCATGATATTTATGTCTATTTTTGTTTAAGTTTTTGTAATTATTGAAAAGATCTGTAAAGTTTTGCATTATTCTCCTCTCAAGATTAGTGTAGGAAGTTGTTCCACTACCTTAGCTTCCTTACAATCCTAAAGGTGAAGATTTCACTTTGATAACATATACATATGTTGATTGGGAAGGAAGTGTAGATGACAAAAGAAGCACTAGTGGTGGTACATTCTTCCTTGGAAACAAACTTGTTTCATGGATGAGCAAAAAACAAGAGTCGTTTACTCTTTCTACAGCTGAAGCAGAGTATGTTGCAGTAGTGACTTGTTGCACTCAAGTGTTGTGGATGAAGCAAACACTTAAAGACATCAAGGTAGAGTAAAAATCACCTATCTCTATTCTTTGTGACAATTCAAGTGTTATTAACATATCAAATAATCTAGTGATGTGTTCCATAACTAAGCATAAATCAATCATCATTTCTTAAGAGAAAAGGTTGCAAACCAAGAATTCACAACGGAATATGTGTCAGCCCAGGATCAGGTTGCATACATATTCACCAAACCTCTTCCCAAAGAGAAATTTGAGTGTTTGAGATAGAAATTGGGAATGGTTTCTCCTGCCTCACATCACGATATCCTAGTGATAGGGCATGAGTCCAGGGGGAGAATCACATAAGCTTTTTTTCATCCCTAGAAGAAGAGAGAAAAGGCAAGCCATGTAAGATTGGTTTTACAAATTTCTAATGACTTGATGGTTGTAGATTCTTGGACAAACTCCTTATCTGATAAAGGGGGAGAAAATTTTGAACAAAGAGGGAAAAATTTGATGTCCCTTTTCCATTTATGTCAAAGGGGGAGAAAAAGTGCAAATGCTCTCTATAAAAGTTTTCCAAATGCTCTATGTTTATCAAAGGGGGAGATTTGATAAAGCTTTATGTGTCTAAGTTGTGTTTTTGGAAAGTGTTCCATTGCCTAAGGGGGAGAAAGGTTGTTGTTAAAATATTTATTCCATGTTCATCAAAAGCCAATGCAAGTGCATTCAATACTAGAGAATGAGCAGAGCATGCATTTTCAAGAGCAGAGCATTTATTTTGCCATCAATGGCAAAGGGGGAGATTGTTGGCAATATGATTTTCATTAACGTCAAAAGGGAGATTATTAGAAATATAGTGATCATTGATGTCTGAGGATGTCATATGTCAGAGGATTAGTCACAGGAAGAATGGTGAAGATTGATAGAGAGAAAATCACGTTTTTAAGCATGTTTTTCAAAGTTGCAATATTACATTAAAAGTTGCAAAGTAGTCGTGAAAAGTTGTCATGTTTTTACATAGACTATTTCTGGAGGATTATGGAGAAAACATATAGTATATCTATTATGGGTTTCTTGAATACATTTCAAAGGTATGATCCGCAAGTTCAAAAGATAAGAATTGAGCCCAGAAATAAATTATTTATGTTCTATGGTATGATTAAAGGGTTTAGCAGAAAAATCCTAAGGGTTTTAGTCATGACCTACCAAATTTAATCCCTTGAAGAAAACGTTATGCATATGATCCCATGGAGAAAATCTATTAGTGAACATTAAAATAACATATGATTAAGACCACATAACTGATAAGTTGGTGATATATTTCCCTTGTTGATGAACATGTCATCATAATGTCTAGAGTAATTTGTTTTGTTCTTCTTTAATGCAATGTCATGTTATAATTCTATTTTATTCTAAAATGTTGTTCCATTTTCTATTATGTACCTAAAGATGTGGTATTATAATGTAGGTGCATGGATATGTTGAAATGTGGCACACAACCATTAAGTTAGTTATATCAAGTCATGAATTATTTTTGGGTAATTAGGAAGCTTACATGAGTTTAGTGATTTACTTGCCTATTATGTTATTAGGAGGAACATCATATAAAGAAGGTGAGTATTATTATAAGGATGTGAAGAGTATGATGTGTATGGGATCTCTCAAAGATATAACATGGAGTAAATTCTTCCATAAGGAACATTTTACAGTGTTACCCAATCTCAAGGGTTTATTTTTGTTCTACATATTAGATATTGGGCATCTTGACCGACAAACACATCTTGTAATGTGTTTGATCTATGTTTGATCTATATTCTACATTGTATTATATCTATTATTATATGTTTGGATCATATTAAGTGGTATCAAAGCTATGATTTGGACAAAGCTAAGGATAAAATCCTTATTTTTTTTACTATTTTCCTATATCTTCCAAAAAAGCACAAAATTTTCTATAATTTTTTAAAGTTGGAGGATAAGGAAGATATAGTCTGAAATTTAACTTTTGTTTATATCAATATTTAATGATTTATTGTAATGATATGTTCTTTCATAAATTCATTCTCCAAGTGATATATATAGTTTTGCATTTATGGAAATTTTGTCAAAACTCATTGGGGTTTGCTATTTCTATTTTTTGATTCGAGGCTAAAAACATCACGAATTGATATGGTCAAAGTTGGGTCACTGATATGGACATAAAGGTGATCTATGAAAATACTTTTTTAAAACCTTAATTCAATGGATTTTCCTACTTTTGATGCTATTGGAGATATATTAGAATGGTGGTACCAATTTAAAAGAGCTTATAGTCAAGCAATCATATACAAATTCATATTTAAAGAGTCAATATTGATATATGTTTAGCTTTAAGAAAATTATTTGTTATTTGTTGCTTGTAAAAATAAAATTGGGTTTTGCAAAATCTTAATTCTTATGTAAAATTTTAACTCAAAACTATAACTCAAAACTATCATTGAAAGTTTTCTATAATCACATTTGACTTATCATAAAATAGTTTCATTCTCAAATCAATCTACAAGAATCTCAAAACAAATAAAAAATATATTCAATACTAAGTGAATAATTCCCCCTAATTATAATTAAAGAATGTTTTATCATGTAAAGATATCCTATTAATAATAATTACTAAAAAGAGTAAGTGGTAACAATGTTGATGCTTTACATGAATTAATTTCCTTGAAATGCTAACTAATA
>VDFB02247129.1:6114-212878 GCA_007258455.2 Sequoia sempervirens
AAAACATTGAAAGTGGTCATTTGAAATCTTCTCCAAATGCAAAAAGACATATTTTACAATGTTGTCATGCAGGTCACTATCACAATAGAGATCTCCAAAGGCAAGTTCATGAGGCTGCTGAAGGACGGAATAGTACTGGTCAACCAGAATGAGGTCAAATGGACACACATGGCAGCACAGCCAGCCTAATGTATCCATATTCCTGAGGGCACTAGAAGCATTCCAGAAGGACTTTAATGAAAAAATATAAGGAGAAAGGTGAACCAAAAGGCTAGAGGACCCAGGCTGCACACCAATGAGGACTATGTAAAGGAAGAAGTCAACTCCAATGATGAACATATTGCTGCTGAAACTCTACTGGGATGGAGAGACCTGGAGTCCTGCAGTGAAAGCAGGAACCGCTAATGAAACCATAAATGTTTTCTATACCTTTTTGTACAAAGTTCAGGATTCAGAAAAATGGTACAAATTGTAAATGCAATACAAATGTAAGCAAGGATATGAAAATGTATAGCAGTATGTAAAAGCATGTAAAATTGTAATCAGAAGTATTTGGAAGCATACTTGTTCGCTGTTCATGCTTGATGAAATCAGAAAATTCATATCAGAACTTAGGGTTTTGAGCAGAAAATTAGGGCAGAATTCTGAGTTTGCAAATCAGATTTTTAGGGCAAATCCTATGTGGGATATTTCACTTGCTCCTCCCAGTACAAATTTGTTGACTCACTGTATCATGTCCTGCTCATGAGGATTGCGATCCCCAAGATGCTCAGTTCCATGCCTGTAGATGGTTGTCCCAAGCACCCAACTGCCGTAGCAGCATCACCTTTTTGAAATTAAATTTGAATGTTTCTAATTTTCAAAAGTGGTTTCTTTTCTCCTTCCAGTGCTTCCTATACCCCTTCAATCCTGCAACCCGCAATCAAAGGCAATTCATCTCAGATACAGTGACAGCCAAGTAGTACGTCCATCCCTCAATCAAAGGGGATTAACTCGCCAGAAGTTAAGGACTTGAGCTCTTCCTAACTTAAGACTCAACCATTCCTAAATGAAAGGCTCGGCATCTTCCACTGACAAACTCAGCTACCTTATTCCAACTTAAAGACAAAGAACTACAATGCTGCCTATTTAACTATTACTCCTATGCTGCCAGTTCACTCACTCAGCTAGCCACCTAATTCCATTATTCCACTCTCCTAACTAAAAGTACTTACAGTCCTATCTAACTTCTGAAAAGTAACTCAGTGCTATGGATTAGAAAGGGGACATTACAATCTACCCTTCCTAAAATTGCTTGCCACAAGCAACATAATGGTAGATGTTCAAATATCTGTTGCCCCTCCCAAGTAGTATCCATTGTGGGTAAGTTCATCCAACGGACCACATACTCTATGACAATCCCATCCCACAATTTCTTCTCTTGTATGTCAGTGATGGCATTTGGAACCAATATAAGTTTCCCCTCATCATCAAGGGGTGGTAGATCAACTGATAGTGCAATATGCTGGCCAAGTTCCTTTTTGAGGCAAGACATATAGTTACAATTGCGAATCTAGCTGCCTATTGGAAACATAGGCCACTTCATCAACTCTCCTCAAAATTATGTATGATGCATAGGAGCAAGGTTTGAGTTTTTTTTCGGCCCAACTTATTTAATGAATGTTTGTCTACAAGGTTGCAAGCGTAGAAAGACCATATCTCCAACCTCAAACAATCTCTCAGTGGCGTGCTGATTTGTGTAAAGCTTCTATTGATTTTGAACCCACTATAAATGATCTTTAAGCAACCTCAAAACGTCGCAACTATGCTCCACCAATCACAAGCTACTAGTACCCTACTACCAGTGAACACCATATTGGTAAAGGTGAATGCATTATACACACATACTGCCATAAAGGATGTCATACCAATAAACATGTGGTATGTGGTAGTATAACAATGCTCTCTAAGATGCAACCACTTAACCCATGTTGTCTGCAAACCTGTGACAGTTCCTCAAGTACCTTTCGACCCATTTATTTACTATGCCTATCCATCTATCTAGAGGTGATAGATAGTATTAGAAGTAAGCTCAATGCCAATCAAATGAAATAACTCCTACCAAAAGGAGCAAAGGAATCTGCTGTGCCTGTCGCTAACAATTATCTTAGGCAAGCCATGTCGCTAAAATGCCCTTTTTGAAGCTTTCAATATTTTGCTCTCAATGCTATGGTATGACCCTTTAACATTAACACAGCTCCAATTCCCTCACCTGAAGCATCACACTCTACAACAAATGATTGTAAGAAATCAGGAATAGCAAGTATAAGGCATGTCATTCCATGAGAAGGCTCCAGTCTCAGTCATGTCAATCAAGGGAGCTACTAGCTATTAGAAACCCCTAATGAATCTTCGTTAGTAACTACATAGGCCAAAGAAGCCTCTCAAATGAGTCAATGTAGCAGAGGTTGCCCCTAGAAGCAACTAACTTTCTTGGGAATATCTCGGTAAACTGAAAGAGAAAGATATTTTCAATTTCTCAAGATAATATTTATTTTCAATTTCGCAAGAAATATACTTTTGTGGGTATGACCCCCCTTGGCCAGATTCACTTATCAAAATATACATTAGTATTAGTTTATAAAAAATAAAATTTTACGTTTAAATATAAATTTATCAAATAAAATATTTTTTTAAAAACTTAAAATAATATATTATCAAGTGAATTGGAACAAAATATAAAAAACTAACTTACACTAAACAAAAACAAAAATGAATTCAAAAAAAATTGCATTTAAAACAAAACGACACACCTGGAGCAAACATCATGGGAATAGCAAAAAAACCCTAACCTAAAATCACAACAAGAAATACCATGGAAAATTTGATTGTTGTTCAAAAATTTCAAGTGATTATTATAGGAGAATTCATGGAAGGTTTTTAAGGACATTGAAAATCGCGAACACCAAACATTGCAAAATACATAGAAAAACCCTAAAAGGAATATGCAAAGTGTAATTGTTCACAATGGAAGATATGACCAAAATTGCAATAATTTATTATTGTATGGTACAAAAAATGGTTTTTTGCAAAAAAACGAAAAAAAAAAAAGATCAAAATTTCAATGAAATGGTAGTCAGAAAATTATAGTTGCCATTTTTTGGCCCTAATATCACACGATTTTGAACAAAAACTAGGCAAAAGGGTAAGAAATGTGATCTCGCAATATATTGCAAGATTTTCCCACTATCTACTTCTATGGGTTGGAAAATCTTGAATGGCTTGGCTCTTTTGTTGATCCACCCAAAAATCTTGAGCACTAATGAAGTGGCCCATGTATACAATCTCTAAAACTCCAAAATCACACTTGGATTCTTCCGCAAAGAGGACATGTTGCTGCGATATGCCAAGGATTGTATCCAATCACCTCAAGTGATCTTCCCAAGTTTTATTATAGATCAATATATCATAAAAGAATACCAAAGCAAGTTTTCTCAATTGGGCATTGAATACCTAATTCATTGTTGATTGGAAAGTAGTAGGAGCATTTGTTAGTCCAAACAGCATGATCAAGAACTCATAATGTTCATAATGACATTTGTTTGTCTTGTGCACATGCTTGTCACACATACTAATCTAATGGTAGCCAAACCTCAAGTCAATTTTTAAGAAGTAAACAGCTCCAAACAATTCATTGACAAGTTCATCAATCGAGGGAATGGGATGCTTGTCACACATACTAATACTAATCCATGCACATCCTCATTGTACTATCCTTATTCTTTACAAGTACCATTGATGATGCAAATGGACTAGAACGTGTCCCCCAATAATTATTTTATGGCCTTCTCTATTTCCTCTTTATATATCCACATATGATAAGCAATGATCATGGCAAGCTTAGAACCCTACTCCAACTCGAATCCCCTATTTGGTGCTAGACCTAGATGCATATCACTAAACACAAGACTATGTTCATCCAAAATAGTTTGAATGTCAACGTGACACGTGCAATGCTTACTTGAAGGTAAAGAGTATGCTTGCCTTTTTATCACAAAGCAACAAGCTGCCCACAAAACTTGTCACTTATATAAAGTCCTTTCCATACTCTTAAATGTGACTTCAAATCCATGCACTAATAATTTTGGGAAAATTCCCCAAGGGAATGCAACCACTATATGCCCAGAACCATGTGTGCTTCCCTAAGTCCCACAACATAGAAATCATCACATACATTGAAATTGCCAATGGAAAATGGATTACTTGAGTTGTCAAATTACCTTAGTCCATGGGAAAGTAAAACCATAAGCGACAGTGACATTGAACCTAAAAAGTCCACCTTCAATCTCCTCTTAGCCATAAGGCCTTCATCATTAAAATAGTGAGTAGCCACACTATCAATAAGCACAATAATCTGCTATCTAGATAACTCTCCACAAATATTGAAAAGGTGATACCATGTTGCTCCTAAAAGAGGTACAAGTGCCCCTTCCCTAGTGCCCCACAATCAGTAAGTTTTTTGCATGTTGTTCTAATTCATTAGTATCATAACTAATCTCCTCTTAATTAGAAATTAATTCAATGTAATGTTCTTGTTTCTTATGACCAAGCTCCCAAAACTCTTTTCTAAGTTCATTTCTAGTCTACTCATGAATCATTTTAGCCACAATGCACCAAGGTGCAGCCCTGTTAAGGTATTAACTAAATCCTCCTTTCTTAAAATTACTTTTTTGTTGTCTAGTAGTAGGTTCTTTGAGTTGAGATGAAAATTTGCTCCTTAGTAAAAATGGCTCAAGTATCAAGGTCCTCCTAACAGCCCCTTGTAGTGATGGGGGTGCAATGGCCATAACTAGACCCTTTAGGGGCTTGAATAAACCCTCAATTAAGAGAAAATTGATTCTCTTTTCTAATACAATAAGTATTGTTGTCACATGGATTTGCACACTTGTTGAACCTGTTGTTCAACAATCCAATGACACAATAGGAATGATCTCAAGGTGTGGGATCCTTGCAGTTGAAATTAGACCTCCAAAGAAGGTCGGTCCTGTTGTGACCATTTCACACATCGCCCCATTGCAAATGGGGACCCCCTGTTTTCGCTTTTTGCCTCGATGTTGCAACTGCTTATCATTTGTCTTTTTTTACAATGAGGTCATCATTTTGAGGGTTCCAAGTCAGTCAGTCTGCCGAGAGTCATCTGAGCCAAGTCAAGAATCCATGCTTGAATCAGCGCGTAAACGTCACCATCGTGCTTAGAAGGCCTGGGAGACGAAGATCGACTGTCGTTTCAGTCAAATCCGACACTTCCAAATTTTTAGGGTTTCTCACCCCGGCCCCCCTATTTTTTAGGACCCACTTTTTTGGCACTTTTGGGCAATTCTGGGATCCCTATTTTTTAGGGTCTATTTTGGAAAGTTTTTTTGGAAAATTTCTATTTTTGGAAAGTTTCTATTTTAGGGGTCCCGAGTTCTGAAAACGCACTCAGAAGTTCAAAAAACTCAATAGATCTCTCAGAAAATCGAAATGAAAATTTTGAAAAATTTTCGAAAAATCTGGAAAATTCGTTCAAAAATGGTGAGAAATTCTGGAAAATTACAGAGAAATCTGGTAAAGAGCACTAAAATGGTTGAAAATTTGACGAACCAGTCAAGAAATCCAAGCAATTCATGGAAAAATCTGAGAAACTCATCGGAAATCTGAGATAATGACTGAACATTCATGGAGAATCTGGAAATTCATGAGAAATCTGGGCAAAACTGAACATCTATTCATGGAGAAAACTGAGATATTCGCCTAAGTATGGAAGACTTTCAGCTCACAGTCAATGGTGAAGCTTCAGCCAAGCAATCAATGGCACAAAAATCTGAGCAATGGCCAGACCATCAGCCAAGTCCGCCCTTGGAAATGTCTAAGTCAAATGAGCCAATGGCCAGACCATCAGCCAAGTCCGCCCTTGAAAGAAGTCTGATGGCAAGCAAATGCAGCAAGAAGCATATCCTTGACCCATCCAAAGTCCGCCAAGGATGTCCAAGGAGGAAGGAAAGTCCGCCCAGCAGCAAAGGTGCTCATCCTAAGATCATAGAAAGTCCGCCTTGGCTTGAAAGGAAGTGGCAAGAGGGTTAGAAAGTCCGCCATCATGTGGAAGATGCCATCCAAAGTCCGCCTAGGCATGTAAAATGAAGGGAAATCAAAATTTTTTTTGCTAAGTGTTGGTACCCAGCAAAGTGAATTTCGAAAATCTGCTAAGTATGAAGGGTGGAGGATCCTTTCCAAAGGAGAAAGAATGTTGAGACAAGTGCCAAAAAGTCTTGAAATCCGCCCTAGAAAAGAGGGACATCCAAGGGGTTTGTCCAAAAGATCTATGAAGTCCGCCATACACTTAGAGGAGGTTAGCAAGGTGTCAAGGACGTCCATGATACTTGTCCAAGAAGCTAAGGAAGTCTGCCTAAGCAGATGAAGGGATAAAAGAATAATTTTTGGCTAAGTGTTAATGCCAAGTCCAAGAAAAGGTTCAAAATACTTGCCTAAGTAAAGAGGCTAAGGGATGAAAAATGAAGGCGTTGGCTAGGAAGTATGACGCTTTCGAGAGGTCAAATGCGAAGTTTGAAAGGACATGTGCCAAAGAAGATTGGGATTTGGCAAAGAAATAAAACGAAGTATGCCTAGCACAAAAGAGGAAGAGGAATTAAATTTGCCTAAGTGTGGAAAATGTTGAGAAATTGTCGACTTTGGCCAAAGAAAAATGCACAAGGCAAGGAGAAAGGAAGGATCGTCCTTGGCCAGAAGGAAGAAGAATATGTCAGACGTCGAGGAAATTCGCCCAACGAAGACATCCGGACAAGGATTTTGCCTAGAAAAATTCGATTGAGCAGGAGAAAATTTGACTTTGGCAGAGCAAAATAAGCTTAAAATCTCGCCTCGGCAAAGAAAAACAGGGATCTGGCATAGAATTTGTTGACGGAATGGCTTGAATTTTGGTTTGGCTAGACAAAATTGAGGATAAAATTGGAAAATACACTCTTAGCCAAGAAAAACGAAGAGGAAACCGAAATAGCCATGGGTCGAAGACGAACGGGTTGGAATAAACTAAAATATTTTAATATTTTAATAATTTATTTTCAATGCCTTGGACAAAATCAAATTCGCCAGACAATGTTTTGGAGGAAAATAATTTGTGCCGGCCAGAGATAAATTCACCATGGCTTCAGGAGAGAGAGTGGTGAAAATTTAGGAGAGAGAAAATCTGATATTGTTTATTTTATTTCTTGCAGGTGGATGACGACGTGAGGCGAGTCTTCAAGGAAGAAGCAAAGGCATGGAATGGAGGGAAAAAGATGGCACAAGCACGAGAAAGTCTGACTTTTCCCAAGCTCGGCATGTCCAAACCTTTGTAAGGCATGTTCAAGGCAAAATAAAGTCTGACCTGGATAAGAAAATGTCTTGAGCATCATGAAGTCCGACTTTGATTGAAGAAAAACGTCCAAGCTCATATGAAGTCCGCCCAAGGAGAGGACGAGAAAATTAGCTAGAAGAATTCACTAAGTGTTGGACAAAAAGAAAAAAAAGGGCAAAGTTCATCCAAAACCTTGGCTAAATGTTGAATAGTCCGGGTGAAGGGGGTACAAAATGAACTTGAAAAGCCAAAATTTGGCTAAGTCTGGGAAATACTTCATAGAGGAAATTCCAATTTCTCTATCATGGCTAAGGCACAGGGTCATTCTTCTCCAAATTCAAGACACTTGAATGGATATCCAGACGTCTTGGAAGGATTTCATCTATAATCCTAGACCTATTGAAGCAATCCGGACAACTTCTTGAGGGTTTCATCTCCTAAAGAATTAAAGACAAGCTTCCAATCAGAACCAGATGGTGACAAGAAGTGTTCTAAACAAATTTCTCGACACAAATTGGAGAATTCAAAGGGGAAATCCAAAAGAATAACATCAACCCAGTTCAAGCAGGAGGAATTTCAAAGCAACCAACTTCAAGCCTAGACATCTACTCCAAGGGAGACTTCCGCACTCAAAGATTCCAAAGATGTAAGAAGAAGGAATCAAAGCCCTCAAAAGGATCTAAGATCAAAGTTAGAAGGAACAAGCCAACGGACAGAAGTTATCGGCAGGGAAAATATTCTAAGGCAAGCACGAAGAAAAAAAAAAATGAAGCAACCAAGGAAGACATCCAGCACGCTGAGGTGGCGCCTCGTCATCTTCCAACCAATCAAATTGTTCCAAATCAACATATAACAACTTTCTATTTTATTGTTGATTTATATTTAGCAAAAAGGACAAGTGTCCTCAAATGAAATTTTCTCATTGGTCGAAAGTGACAAACCCTAATTAGGTTTTATTTTGTAATCTCGGTCGTTGATTTGAAATCAATCTTGGCCATTGAATTGTAATTGGGGAGCCTATAAATTGAGCTCGCCCCCTCATTTGTAATGTGTGGAGACTTGTTATGTATATTGTCGCATTGAGACTATTTTGAATGATAAAAGCTCTTGAGCATGATTTGCCTTGAATCACTTCTTATTGTTGAATAGTAAGCGAGGTTGCATATTATCTTCCACCATAGATTAGAATTAAGTTAGCTTAATAGAATTTGCTTTGAAAAGTTGTTAATTGAATGAAAGATTGATCGTATCGACTCATTGGTGAAGTGTAGCTCATACTTTCTTCGGATGGATGATTTTCATCCGATGCGTAAAGTTAGCCTGAGCTCCTAAGTGTGGAAGCCTAACTTCAACCTTATCCAAGGTTTGAATATCATTCTCACAACCCCTTTGAAGATTGCACCCATTTTTGCGTATGTTGTCCAACAGGAGGCGAAACAAAATGTGGTTTATTTCGCTTCACCAAGTCCTTACTGTCTCTTGATTTCTTAGGCTTAGACTAGATTCTCTGAACCCTATTCTTTTTGCCATTTTTTTTGAGATCCACAATTGAAAGTCCTAATTGAGAACCTACAAAGATAAATTTCCTAAGTCCCTAGCTTGTGCAGACTTTCTACGTAAGTCCCCTTGTTCATTACCAGCAAATCACAACGACCACTGAACTTATCCACACGTCGAGACCCGACTAAAGAAACCTTGGAATCGCCATATGATCTTCTTTGCAATCTTAGCATACGCGGTGGTTTTTCAAGAGAGGATAAAGTGTCTTTGGACATTTTTATTCTGAGTGTTTGGTGGATGATAAAACACACACCAACATAGAATTGGCGCTAGAAGGAGGGCTGACGCGAAGAACTGAGTAGTAAACCTTTTGGTCCTATCAAATTTTGCTATCTGTGGGGAGAATCTTGAAGACTTTTTACCCTCCTCCCCGCACCAACATAGAATTGGCGCTAGAAGGAGGGCTGAACATTAGATTGTTTTCACAAGTAGGGGAATTCAGCTGGAAGGAGCCAGTATGAGCTTTGAAATGCCAAATCAGAGATATGTTAGATCTCTTTTATATCAAAAAATCCAAAAAAAGTAAAAAAAATCAGAAATGGAAAATCCAAAAGGAGATTTCTCAATGGATGGGCATCCATTCCATATTGCTCAGATCCAAAGAAAATTGAGTGCACAACTATACCCCAGGAAGTTGTCCAAGTTTGCTTTGTCAGGAAGATGCCGGATTCATGAAACCACCAAACATGATGAAATGAATTGCTTGACATTCTTGTCAAGGGTAGAGCTCGTTCTCCAAGGAAAAATTTTCTTTTGGGATGTTCCCAAGCCAGGAGTGTTGGATATAGAGCCTGATGATTATAGCATTCCAGAAGTTGTATATGAGGCCTTCACAAGGTATATACTCAGAATCGAAACTCAGATAAAACTGGGTAATGTTCAATTGAATGGTGTCATGCTCCCTCGTTGGTGCCGGATTCACAATGCACCTCATCCAGAGTTTACTTGCGCATCATGTGAAGAGGCTATCCACTATGCCAGATGTCACCTCGGATTACCACCGCTACCATATGGATGTTTCAAGGACAAAGGATGGATTGAATATGTTACGCGAGTATTTTTAGCACCAAATGAAGAAGACACCACAATGTCATCTAATAGCATGGAGAATAAGTCACAACAGGATAATGTGATCGAGCTTGGGGATCAAGTAGATGAAGATTATTCCTACATCACACTGGAACGAGAAGTCGTTGGAGTAAAGATCAAAGAAGAAATGGAATACATTCAAGCAAGAGGAACCACCCAAGGCAACTGTCAGCATACTGAGGTGAATGAATATATAAGATTGCAAGTTATTGAAGATCATCAAGAACCAGAAATGGAGGACTTAGCTCAAAATAGAGACGGCGTGGGAAATTTCCAACATTCATTCATCCAAGGAGGAGGACACGAAGAAAGAAGTGATTCCAATGCACTTCAAGAAGGAATGGTCCTTGATGAAGAAGTTCAATCATGCAACATGGAAGAGATGATAAGTGGCTTGAGGCAAGATGATACGTTTGACGATCAATGGGCTACCAGGATGGAAGCAGAATATGAAATACATTTTGCGTCGGCGCTTGATCCATTGTTCACAGTCATGGAGGAATTGCTTGATGAAATTGAAGCAAATGGAAGGCTACTTGATAAACAAGCAACTGTGACAGAGATAGAGAATGAAGAACAATTCAGGTTGGGGCTTGATCCATTGCTAGGAATTCAAAAGAAGCCAGTGCATGAAACACTCCAAATTCCCAAATTCCCTTTTGAATCCAATTCCCACCCCACTCCACCCAGTTTGAATCGGGATGTTGATCTGCATATTTCAGATGCAAGTGGTATGGTTCACCATCAACTCCGACCTCCTGATAAAGTAATGGATGACGAGCAAGAAGTCATGTCTGCAAATGAAGACCACCAGGTTGTATCTTTCCCTACTGTTGACTATAAGGAATATCATTTTGATTATGGAGATTCAGGAAAGATAACTTGTTTATGGATTAATCATGGTTCGGATGAGTTGCCCCAGCTACTAATCTTTCCTGAAGTTTTGCTTAAGTTTGAGATTTGTCCGTTGAAAGAATGTTTTTTCGAGTTTAAAGACAAGTTTGCAAAACTTCGCACTGTGACCGCTACTTTGTTGTTGTTACATATCCTGAGAAATCATGCTAGGAGTTGTATATACTTAGGTCTTTTGACTGTTGTTTGCTTAAAAATTTTTGTTTTCGTTTAGAGTAGGTTTCCTTTCCGTTTTGTTTGCTTTAGATTAGTTGCTTTGCTTTCTTAGTTTAGTTTGCTTGCCCGTTTTGTTTTGCTTTCAATAAAGGGGCTCCCATTTGTGAAAGGCGTTGTATCTTAAGAACTCTAGCGTCTGTGCTAAATCATGTTCAGTCCATTTCTTCGATTAACATTTATGGAAAATCTATGAATCCTAGATTAATTGTCTCTAAAGTGTCCTAAGGTCGAGGATAGTACTTGACTGGGAAGGAAATCATCTATTATGTCCTGATACCGAATCTTGCAGTTATTACATTTTACACACTTAAAGAGTTCTCTGAGTCAGTGTGGTCTCCTAGGTGAAGTTGTTGGCTAGAAGGTAATCAGAAGTCTTGCTTCAGCGCCACTATAATGCTCAAACCCAGGTGAGCTTCATTGCTTACAGGCCAAAGTGTGGAAATATATGAAAAGAAAAGAATATCAAAATGAATCAAAAGGAAAAGAATGAAAAAATCAAAACACTTGGCTTTTGGGTGTGCGGACATCTCTACAGGTGTACCAAAGAATCAAAACACAAGAAAAGAAATAAATCGCCGGAAGTAGAGCAATCTCCGTGAGATTATAGCAGATAACCTCGTCGAGGCTATGGACGCTCGCTGGCAGCGAGGCTCTATCCAAGGATGCTTTTGGAGCTAAGACCCAAAAATATACTGGAAAGCCATCACGGAACCAAAGAGTCGTATTGGTCTTAAGAGACAGGAATAAACCCATGTGCACACACTTATAACTGAAGGATAAGATATCTTGATATGGTTTAGGATTTCTCTTCCCTTTTGAGTACTCTTCTTAGTCAAGGGATAAGTTAGTGAGAATTAATCTGAGATTCCGGGTTTGAAGTAAATTCTATCTTTGAAATGTTCAGGAACATTTTTTCAGGTTGGCGCTAGATGTTGTGACCATTTCACACATCGCCCCATTGCAAATGGGGACCCCCTGTTTTCGCTTTTTGCCTCGATGTTGCAACTGCTTATCATTTGTCTTTTTTTACAATGAGGTCATCATTTTGAGGGTTCCAAGTCAGTCAGTCTGCCGAGAGTCATCTGAGCCAAGTCAAGAATCCATGCTTGAATCAGCGCGTAAACGTCACCATCGTGCTTAGAAGGCCTGGGAGGCGAAGATCGACTGTCGTTTCAGTCAAATCCGACACTTCCAAATTTTTAGGGTTTCTCACCCCGGGCCCCCTATTTTTTAGGACCTACTTTTTTGGCACTTTTGGGCAATTCTGGGATCCCTATTTTTAGGGTCTATTTTTGGAAAGTTGCTATTTTGGAAAATTCTATTTTGAAAGTTTCTATTTTTAGAAGGTCCCTCACGAAGTTCAAAAAACTCAATAGATCTCTCAGAAAATCGAAATGAAAATTTTGAAATTTTTTCGAAAAATCTGGAAAATTCGTTCAAAAATGGTGAGAAATTCTGGAAAATTACAGAGAAATCTGGTAAAGAGCACTAAAATGGTTGAAAATTTGACGAACCAGTCAAGAAATCCAAGCAATTCATGGAAAAATCTGAGAAACTCATCGGAAATCTGAGATAATGACTGAACATTCATGGAGAATCTGGAAATTCATGAGAAATCTGGGCAAAACTGAACATCTATTCATGGAGAAAACTGAGATATTCGCCTAAGTATGGAAGACTTTCAGCTCACAGTCAATGGTGAAGCTTCAGCCAAGCAATCAATGGCACAAAAATCTGAGCAATGGCCAGACCATCAGCCAAGTCCGCCCTTGGAAATGTCTAAGTCAAATGAGCCAATGGCCAGACCATCAGCCAAGTCCGCCCTTGAAAGAAGTCTGATGGCAAGCAAATGCAGCAAGAAGCATATCCTTGACCCATCCAAAGTCCGCCAAGGATGTCCAAGGAGGAAGGAAAGTCCGCCCAGCAGCAAAGGTGCTCATCCTAAGATCATAGAAAGTCCGCCTTGGCTTGAAAGGAAGTGGCAAGAGGGTTAGAAAGTCCGCCATCATGTGGAAGATGCCATCCAAAGTCCGCCTAGGCATGTAAAATGAAGGGAAATCAAAATTTTTTTTGCTAAGTGTTGGTACCCAGCAAAGTGAATTTCGAAAATCTGCTAAGTATGAAGGGTGGAGGATCCTTTCCAAAGGAGAAAGAATGTTGAGACAAGTGCCAAAAAGTCTTGAAATCCGCCCTAGAAAAGAGGGACATCCAAGGGGTTTGTCCAAAAGATCTATGAAGTCCGCCATACACTTAGAGGAGGTTAGCAAGGTGTCAAGGACGTCCATGATACTTGTCCAAGAAGCTAAGGAAGTCTGCCTAAGCAGATGAAGGGATAAAAGAATAATTTTTGGCTAAGTGTTAATGCCAAGTCCAAGAAAAGGTTCAAAATACTTGCCTAAGTAAAGAGGCTAAGGGATGAAAAATGAAGGCGTTGGCTAGGAAGTATGACGCTTTCGAGAGGTCAAATGCGAAGTTTGAAAGGACATGTGCCAAAGAAGATTGGGATTTGGCAAAGAAATAAAACGAAGTATGCCTAGCACAAAAGAGGAAGAGGAATTAAATTTGCCTAAGTGTGGAAAATGTTGAGAAATTGTCGACTTTGGCCAAAGAAAAATGCACAAGGCAAGGAGAAAGGAAGGATCGTCCTTGGCCAGAAGGAAGAAGAATATGTCAGACGTCGAGGAAATTCGCCCAACGAAGACATCCGGACAAGGATTTTGCCTAGAAAAATTCGATTGAGCAGGAGAAAATTTGACTTTGGCAGAGCAAAATAAGCTTAAAATCTCGCCTCGGCAAAGAAAAACAGGGATCTGGCATAGAATTTGTTGACGGAATGGCTTGAATTTTGGTTTGGCTAGACAAAATTGAGGATAAAATTGGAAAATACACTCTTAGCCAAGAAAAACGAAGAGGAAACCGAAATAGCCATGGGTCGAAGACGAACGGGTTGGAATAAACTAAAATATTTTAATATTTTAATAATTTATTTTCAATGCCTTGGACAAAATCAAATTCGCCAGACAATGTTTTGGAGGAAAATAATTTGTGCCGGCCAGAGATAAATTCACCATGGCTTCAGGAGAGAGAGTGGTGAAAATTTAGGAGAGAGAAAATCTGATATTGTTTATTTTATTTCTTGCAGGTGGATGACGACGTGAGGCGAGTCTTCAAGGAAGAAGCAAAGGCATGGAATGGAGGGAAAAAGATGGCACAAGCACGAGAAAGTCTGACTTTTCCCAAGCTCGGCATGTCCAAACCTTTGTAAGGCATGTTCAAGGCAAAATAAAGTCTGACCTGGATAAGAAAATGTCTTGAGCATCATGAAGTCCGACTTTGATTGAAGAAAAACGTCCAAGCTCATATGAAGTCCGCCCAAGGAGAGGACGAGAAAATTAGCTAGAAGAATTCACTAAGTGTTGGACAAAAAGAAAAAAAAGGGCAAAGTTCATCCAAAACCTTGGCTAAATGTTGAATAGTCCGGGTGAAGGGGGTACAAAATGAACTTGAAAAGCCAAAATTTGGCTAAGTCTGGGAAATACTTCATAGAGGAAATTCCAATTTCTCTATCATGGCTAAGGCACAGGGTCATTCTTCTCCAAATTCAAGACACTTGAATGGATATCCAGACGTCTTGGAAGGATTTCATCTATAATCCTAGACCTATTGAAGCAATCCGGACAACTTCTTGAGGGTTTCATCTCCTAAAGAATTAAAGACAAGCTTCCAATCAGAACCAGATGGTGACAAGAAGTGTTCTAAACAAATTTCTCGACACAAATTGGAGAATTCAAAGGGGAAATCCAAAAGAATAACATCAACCCAGTTCAAGCAGGAGGAATTTCAAAGCAACCAACTTCAAGCCTAGACATCTACTCCAAGGGGAGACTTCCAGACCTCAAAGATTCCAGTACAGGTAAGAAGAAGGAATCAAAGCCTCAAAAGGATTCTAAGATCAAAGTTAGGAAGGAACAAGCACAACGGACAGAGTTATCGGCAGGGAAAATATTCTAAGGCAAGCACGTGAAGAAAAAAAATGAAGCAACCAAGGAAGACATCCAGCACGCTGAGGTGGCGCCTCGTCATCTTCCAACCAATCAAATTGTTCCAAATCAACATATAACAACTTTCTATTTTATTGTTGATTTATATTTAGCAAAAAGGACAAGTGTCCTCAAATGAAATTTTCTCATTGGTCGAAAGTGACAAACCCTAATTAGGGTTTTATTTTGTAATCTCGGCCGTTGATTTGAAATCAATCTTGGCCATTGAATTGTAATTGGGGAGCCTATAAATTGAGCTCGCCCCCTCATTTGTAATGTGTGGAGACTTGTTATGTATATTGTCGCATTGAGACTATTTTGAATGATAAAAGCTCTTGAGCATGATTTGCCTTGAATCACTTCTTATTGTTGAATAGTAAGCGAGGTTGCATATTATCTTCCACCATAGATTAGAATTAAAGTTAGATTAAATAGAATTTGCTTTGAAAAGTTGTTAATTGAATGAAAGATTGATCGTATCGACTCATTGGTGAAGTGTAGCTCATACTTTCTTCGGATGAATGATTTTCATCCGATGCGTAAAGTTAGCCTGAGCTCCTAAGTGTGGAAGCCTAACTTCAACCTTATCCAAGGTTTGAATATCATTCTCACAACCCCTTTGAAGATTGCACCCATTTTTGCGTATGTTGTCCAACAGGAGGCGAAACAAAATGTGGTTTATTTCGCTTCACCAAGTCCTTACTGTCTCTTGATTTCTTAGGCTTAGACTAGATTCTCTGAACCCTATTCTTTTTGCCATTTTTTTTGAGATCCACAATTGAAAGTCCTAATTGAGAACCTACAAAGATAAATTTCCTAAGTCCCTAGCTTGTGCAGACTTTCTACGTAAGTCCCCTTGTTCATTACCAGCAAATCACAACGACCACTGAACTTATCCACACGTCGAGACCCGACTAAAGAAACCTTGGAATCGCCATATGATCTTCTTTGCAATCTTAGCATACGCGGTGGTTTTTCAAGAGAGGATAAAGTGTCTTTGGACATTTTTATTCTGAGTGTTTGGTGGATGATAAAACACACACCAACAGGTCCCTTTCTAAAACCTAGATGCAAGGTGTTGATCCAACTCAACAAAGATAAAACTGAAACCCTAATCCTAACCTACTAATTGCAGAGGGAAAAGAGGGAAGAAAGAATGCAAGAAAATAAAAAGGTGATGCACCAAGATTTAGATGAGTTTCCTTCTCACTCAGAACATCACAAGGAATCAATGGAAATTGCCAACACTCACACAAGTCCCATTTCATCTACTCTTACAAATAGATATGGAGGTAAGACAAGAACTATACTCAACATATATATCTAGAAAAGTAATAAAACATTCAACTATGAAGGTAAGCAAGAATCACACAACAAATAAAAAATGAGAAAAGGTAAAAAGAGCAATTTATTCAATCAGAGGCATTGAGCCAATTACATTTACAAACAATAACAAGATTACAAGTCCCTGGTCATGAAACTGAGAAGGGATTGAGAAGCAACCCTTTACAAAATGAACGGAAAGCTTCTTAAACTAGAAGAGGCACTTTTTCCTTTCGATCTATGTCAAAATGCACTTAAAGCCCTTCATGGTCGCCATCAAATTGAATTTGGTGGTTGGAGAGCATTATAGGAACATTAATGTCATTGTAGAGTAGTAGATAGAAGAAAACACATCTTCTAGAGCAGCCTTGTTGCTATCAACATAGTATCAAGCCATTACTTACCTTAATGCTCGTCAAACCTAGGAAAAGAACATAAAAGCCTTCAATGCCCCAACAAAACCTTAATGCTCACCTTACTCGAGCCATTGGGCATTAGGCTATTAGGCCTCCGTCGAACTACCTGCCATGGGAAGGGGCATGAGATATGGAGAAGACTAAGGGAAATGTCGAGGAGTCTTACTTTTGGGGAAAGCGTGATCAAGATGACAAGTTCGACATGGATGAAGGGAAGAAGTCCGATAGATAAAGGACTTTTTGCAAATTGGGGAAGGAAGGGATGGTAAGAAGGTAAGGAAAGGCCTGAAACTCTAAAATTGGGAAATACTTAGGCAAATTTCAAGGACTTCAACGAAGTTTCGAACTGTCAAGGGTGCAAGGAAAGAGGAATATGAAAAGGAGATTGTCGAGAGTCCAACTCTGATAAGATACATAAAGCAATCTGCAAAGTATCAAACTTTCAGGGATGGATGGAAAGAGATGTCTAAATAGGGAAAGGTCGAAAGTCCAATAGACTTAGAAGTATTTTCGGGGATTGGGGATCTAAATGAACTCGTACCGCATACCAAGAATCAACGCATCAAGGAATTGAGGAATCGAGAATTCAATGAATGGTACACAAGTAAAGAGAACCTCGACAATCCAAAAGGCTGAAAAAACAATACTTTTCAAAGGATCATAGCAGGGAGTCGAGATCAAGCGGGAATGTAGGAGGGTATGGACAAAACCAGAAACTCTGATAGCCCAAAAAACTCAACACTTGCCAAATTTGGATTTTTCAACTTGGGTGTTTGACTAACACGAATAGGGGGAATTGATGCAACATCCAGAGGCACAAATTCATGCAAGATAGGCCCAATTAAGATCTCCCAAATCAGTTATAGCTTATAATCGATGTGCAGCGAAGGGAGCCATGAAATTTCACCAATTACCATGACTGCAACTCACTAAAATCCAGTGACACATAAATCTATTGAGGTGTGTTGTCTAATTCAAGCAAGCTCCCTGAACTACTCATCCTCATCATTCTACTCAAAGCAGTCCAACAATCTCTATCTAAAATCATCAGAAGTATGCACAAGGCTATGCCCTCATGTGACCAAACCATGGTGCCACCAATCATAGGCAGCACCCTCCAAATGTAATGTGGCAAATTGAGTAGCATCTTCCACCATACAGCTAAGTGTAAAGTATGCCTGCAACTTTTGCAACCATGCCTGAGCAAATATTTTGTTGCTGCCATCAACTGGAGCATTTAATTTATTCACCTTTTGTTTTAGATCTCTCCTTTCATCATTCTAATTGCTACTTTGGGTTCTACCACTCTAAACAGTATTCTCAAGCATCTCCAAGTAGTTAAAAGTTACTGTAGCTATGAAATCTCTGATTTCTCTTGACAAGTGTGTTTAACTCCTTTGCAATAATTGTATTGACATTTGTTTTTCCATTCCTTTGTATAAGCATGGGCTTAGCCAGTTTTTGAAGGACCATTTGACTAACCATTGGTCGGTCATGCAAAGCTAAACTTCCCTCTCCCTAGGACGCTTTAGTGTGATCTATATTTTGCAAAATATTTTGAATATTTAACAATTGTGTCATTAGATTTACCATTTTTTCCCATTCCATCTGAATTCTCATCAACGTGTCTTGAAATAGATCTGCCCTTGCATCTTATGTCATTTTCTATTTTTCTTTCTTTATTTTTTATTTTGTTCCCTATGTTGATATTTGTCCTATCTTTCACTTACTGGCATGCAATACTAGTATCTACAAAAAGTAATTAATTAATAAAACAAAAAACTCTTTATAGGCTGGCAAGATCTGTTATGAACCCCACTCTACTATATAGCGGCTAGTATTAGTTGGATGCATAATCTTTGTAAACCACCCATAGGTAATATTAAATGAAGGTGTGAATGCATATGCTTTAAGTCATACAACTACATGGTTAAAATAAAATATTTATCCCACATGCATGGGATAATAGTAGTCATTTTTAAGAAGATTGTATATATTGTAATGACTTCCCAAGTGGAAAGTATCTTGGATATTTGTAATTGGAGCGTGCTCTATTGGGAGGTTGCCCCCTCAAAATGGTGTTGTGAAGATAATGAAAGCATTATCTTTCTTTCATTTCTACATATCAAGTGTATTGTTTTTAGTCATCTTGTAGGTTCATTACAAGTGGTGTCAAAGCTCTTTCTAGGACCATTTTTGCAAGAAATATTATCCATTTAGAGCTTTCTGCAATTGTCCACTGCATGCTCCCACCTCACCAAAGAGGGATCATGGCAATCAAAAAGTGGTTATAGTCGCAATCACACCAAATCTCTTACCTAAGTTGTGCCCAAAAAACCTTTCCTTGATAATAGTTTCTTTTTTATTTTCACATTAGAAACCCTATGCAAGGGGTTTTTAACTATCTTCAAAGAGTTGTCATTCTAAGTTGAATTCCCCATAAAGGGTCTAGTGAAGTAAGGAGTATTCTGGCTCCAATACCCAAGACTCAAAGACCCTACTGGATTTTTTTTGCAACCTTGCCCTAGGTAAACGTTCAAACATCTAAATTTTGTGATGCATCAGTAAATGGTTAGCCCTGAAAAGTTTTGTATATTCCTAATAGTGGGCTATGGGTATGGTCCTAATCCTCCATAATCACTACTATAAAAAATTAAGTTGACACTATTTACAAACAAGATAAATATATTAGTGAGTTCGTAAACCAAACACGCCCTATGGCACCTTCCCTCTTACCCCCCATGTCCCATTGTAATGTCCCTCTCCTAATTTGCCCTAGATTTTTCCGACAAATCACAAATTGCAACGAATTAGGGTTAGGGGTTCATCTTACCAAATAAATATTTCTTTAATGATGCAATCCTGTATTGGAATCCTACAATCACCATATGAACAATATATGCAAATATATATATATATATATGCTTATTAGAGTTAGACAATTACATCACATCCATAGATTATTAGGCTTTTGGGAGAAGGGACATGATGGGTTCGCCCGAAGCCATTTCTATACCAAGCCTAAGAGGGTGTATACCATAGCCCTCCCCCTTAGTGGCTTGTATCTGCTTTCCCCATCAATGTCTCAACCCCTAAAGACGCTTGCCATCTTGTGGAATTGGGCAGAGGTCACAAGTGGGCTCTTTTGGCTCATTGCCTTGTTTACCACTTCACCCCAGGCCCTTCCCACAAGATGGGTTTCATACCACTGCCATCTTGTGGAATTGGGCAGAGGTCACAAGTGGGCTCTTTTGGCTCTTAGCCTTGTTTACCACTTCACCCCAGGCCCTTCCCACAAGGTGGGTTTCAGAGTATCAAGCATATCACATATTCTATCACAAGGACATATACTAAAATATTATTTATTATCCATAAACAAGGTATATATATGTAAAGTAATGATTGGCAAAAAATATCTAATATACCCTTGAATTATATGTTTGTCGATTAATAATCATCTGCTGCTCTGGAATGGATTGGTTTCCCTTTTATTGCTGATCTGTAACTTTCTCTACTTTTCATCAATGCCTTCCTTGCATTGAAGTGATCCTCTCTTTATACTTACTACGACGAACAGTCATGTCTTTTCATATTATGTATTCATTAAAAGACATCTCTTAAGCCTTGATTAATCGCAGCCTTCCTTAGGATAATTAATTGTATTAATATTATCCTTGCTTAATCGTTGATCCTTCATTAGTTCGCTACATGATAATTGTTTGTCTTTTAAGAGCAATTCGATTGCCTTCATATTTCTCCCTGTTGTTGATGTGGGTCGACCGCATTTGATAATGCTACGTCCCATTCGTAACTCTCAGTCTTGAGCGATTGGATTCTTCATGCATGACCCAGCGATCTGGTCTGTATTTGTGGGGGCATGACACCCATCTTGGGTACTATCGATCTATCTCTTTGCAGTTGGGTACTTGGTATCAATCAAATAGCTATCAATGTCTTTCTACACAGCAGATACTTTTCAAGTTCCAAATTGTTATTGTATTCCTGCAATTTTCTTCAATGACCACTTTAGCTTGTCATCTTGCTATCAAATTTTAAACTTTCAGAGTAAATTTCTCTTAATTGAAGCAAAATTTCTCAATTTTGATGGAAAATTTAGCTCTAACAGTTATGTAAATCATAGTAAAACTAAATCAAAAAAGAAAGTCTAGGCCAACTTTTACCCCTTTTGATGGATTGTCCCACTACAATCATCTTTTCAAGCTAATCAAATTGATATATAACTCTAAATAACCCTTTTTTGGCCGACGCCCATATTGAGCAGATTGAGCAAATGATAGTGATCATGTATAGCTCAAACAAGGGTCAATCCTCTACTATTGTACAAATCTTGCCAATGGATTGTATAAGGCCAACCAATATTTTGTAGTACATCAAATTCCCCAAGATCAAAAGCTCATTATTGCATATTTTCCCTTGGAAAAAGCAGTCATTATGTGGTATCAATGGTTGGATAGGACTCGCCCATTTCTCACATAGACAAAATTTCGCAAAGAAGCCTTCTACCACTTTGGCCCTAGTGCCTATGAAGACTTCTCTTGCTCTCTCATTAATTTACACCAAACACATTTAGTACAAGACTATAAAATAGAGTTTGAGAAACTAGCTAACCAGACGTATTGGCTTTGATGAACAATTTTCCAAAAGTTGTTTCATAAGTCATCTAAAAGAGGATCTATGGGCAAAGGTTTTGATGTTTAAACCAATCAGCTATCACAATACTCTCGCCTTAGCTAGGCTTGTTGAGGGAAAAATTGTAGCCCAAGGAAAAGTTGTCATGTCCTCATTCCAACCAAAAAAGATGTGATGGATCAAAGAACTAAATTCACCATGATTGATAGGCTAGCTTGAGATGAGATGAAGGAGAAAAAGGCCAACATCATATGTTTCACTTGTGATCAAAAATGGGAAAAAAGTCACAATAGTTAGGAGAAATGCTTGTATATCATTAATTCTATTGGGGCACCCAATGATTTGAAGGAACTTTCAAACAAGGATGAAGAGTTGGCTCCACTAAAACAAGAGTCCAATCATGATGCTCATATTTCTATTCATGCTCAAGCCGGCTTATCTCCCCCCCAAACACTTAAAGCCATTGAATATGTGAAACACCATAAAGTAGTAGTCTTCATAGATGGGGGTTATCACCCATAACTTCATCAGCAAAAAACTCGCCAACTAGCTCCACTAATATATACATACCTGCAACAAATTTCATATCATTGTGTCCAATGGTAATACTATGTCCTATGGGGGTGAGTGTCACAATGTAAAACTTAAGTATCTGGGGGACTATCAATTGACCATTTATGTGTTTTCTCTTTCTTTAGGCGACAAAGATATGCTTTTGGATGTCCAATTGTTGAAAACCTTAGGACCACTCACTTGTGACTATTCCCAACCATGGATTAAATTCAACCATAATGGAAAAATGTATACATTACAAAGTTTGAAGGCAAGTAATGTTTAGATGGTTAGCTCTCATTATATCGATAAATTTGTTAAGGGGGCATTCTAGCATCCTTGGCCAATTCAACCCTATTGAGGCTCAACCTCCTTCAACTCCATCAAATTTGCAATGTCTCTAGGCCACATTGTTTTGCTGTCCACACTCAACCTCTTTCCACTCCTTGTCCAATAGGTGTATTATATAGGCCCAATTATTTCACATGATGGTGTCCAAGTCAATCTCAAGAAGATTGCACAAATGAGGAGTGGCCAAGACCTAAGCCCCTCAAAAGCTTTCAAAGTTTTTTAGGATTAACAAGGTATTATCACATGTTTGTTTATAATTATGGAAAAATTGTTGGGCCATGATGACTTTGCTCAAAAAAAATTTCCTTCGCATGGACTAAAGCAATTGATCTGACCTTTACCACTCTCAAGACTGCCATGTGTTCCACTCCAATTTGGCCCATCCAAATTTTCACAAATACTTTATTCTTTCTAGCATTGTGTAATGTCCCCATTTTCAATGTCCTCTTTTGGATTAGTCTGGTTCTGACACACTTACTATTTTTAGTAAGTGCTATATTTAGTAAATGGTCCGGTAGGTAAAGCAATGTAGGGTTTCCTATTTGGGCAATATGTGGAAGTTGTCCGATGAGCTTTAATGCTTTGTGCCAATCCTTTCTGTGGGGTTTTTCAGTGTTTCAGGCGTGGCTTACTATTTTTAGCAAGGGCCAATTCCAACACTTATTGTTTACAGTAAGTTGGGTTGCATATTGGTTTCCACACCAGCTTGAGGTTTTAGAGCATTTGCTATTTTTAGTACTTACTAAATACTAAAAATAGTAAATCTATTTTTAGAAGTTGGACCAGGTCAGGAGTTGAGTCTCTTGGTTGCTAAGGTTGGAATATTTAAATATTTGCTTTCATCTTCAAAAATGAATTAAAATAAAATTACTTTATAATTTAAAGTTGAGGGTTGAAGGGGACATTAAAAAGTACTTAGGTGCCTAAGTGATAACTTTAAGTCGTTTTAGAAGACTACAAAAGTGCAAATAGTTTCCTTATGAGCAGGACGCCTAGGAGGATTAAAATGAAGTTTTAAAATGAAATTTAAAATAAAGTCAAGGCAAAAAGGCGTTGCTTTGGAGGGAGCTAATGTTCAAACCTAATTTCACCCTAATTTCTCATTGAGAGATTATAACTTCATTTAGAGCCTCATTTTGGGGTATGTTGATTTTGGTTGCATAAGGAGTTACTCCAGAAGATCTGAAACTGGTGTTGAGGACGAAAACCCTTGACATTGAGGAGCTGGTTTCGGTAATGCAAGATCTACCCTAGCTGGTGAAGGTGTGGTTCCATCCAAGGATCACATTTTGGGCTTCATTGTTGCAGATTCAGTCAATCAATATGAGGATTTTTGAGTATTTCTGAGCTGGGGTCGATTGGTTTTGGTTTGTGGATGCATTGCTTCATTTTGGGGTGTTCTAGTGAAAGTTTGGTGATGATTATCAGATATTTCTGGGCACTTTTCAACAGGGACTAAACCTGGTTTTTGATTCATATCTCCATGTCAGTTGGTTATTGCAACGTGGGTAATGGTTATTTGGATTCCTCTAGTCAAGGCGCCAAGGGCTGCTTGGGGAAGTGTTTTGCTCAATCTCCTCTAAATCACACGGCCTATTGTTGTCACTAATTGGTAATGTAATAGAGATTGGGTTGGAACAGTTAACCCTAATTGGAGCTTAGTAATGGTTATTTGGATTCCTCTAGTCAAGGCGCCCAAGATAGAGTACTCATTTGATTTTATCAAGCAAAATCTGAATTTATTAAGCAAATCGCCCTCTTCAGCCAGGCGCACAGTTTGTGGGTATTTTCCAGATTGAACCTACTGTTGTATGGGTCGATCTGAGCATTTGTTGGGGTCTGAAACATTGGTGTTTGGCACTGAGTATGCAGAGTTTTATTGGGTGATTCCTTTGGTGAAAGTCGTTGCAATCTGAAGATTACTATTGGCTGTTATGAGCTTCATTAACCAGGTCTAAAAGCTATTTTTTGATTTGTAATGAAATTGGTTTATGACTGAAATTTTCTGATGTAAATTTCAGAGTAATAAATCTGGCCCTTATCCTTGTTAGCAAAGTTATTTTCTGGTTATTTTGCTGCTACATGTTATATGTTCATTTACATGTTGAAACAACTGAATGACACATTGAAATATCGGGCAACAAACATTCTCAAACCTATCAAACAGCAAGTAGAAAACTCAGAAAAAAAAATCAGGGGTCTTATATTACAGTGGTATCAGAGCTCATATGATCTTGCCATCCAGTGGGTACATTTAATTCATGAGCATTAGTGATAGGGAAAGGAGATATCAAGAGAGGGTTAGGAAGAAAGAAGAGAGTTGTTGGGAGCATTGGCCATCAACCGGTGAGTAATCTAGATCAAAAACCTATTCAGCTGAGTCATCTAGATCATAAAATCATTCAGTAAAGTCCTCTTGCTCAGAAAATATGGGTTATAGGGGAGAAGGCGACGAGAGAAATGAGGCACCACTAGATAGAATGATGCTATTGCTAGATGCTTTGGTTAGGGAGCAAAGGAGATTAGCTCAACAAGCACTTGAAACCAATCAGCAAATAGCACAGTTGATACAGAGAATGGATCAATGGGGACAGGGTAACGGAGTAGGGCAACAAAGAGCAAGTAATCAATAGAATGGGGGAGCAATGGCAAGGCCCTTTATGCCCATTTTTCCACCAAGAGTTGAAGCACCAGCCAATCATGAACTCACTTTGGTTGAACAACAAGACCAGTTTAGACAGGATTGGCATGATGCATGGCCTAAGTTTCAGCAGGACATCTCTCTTAGAGAGTATATTGATCTAAGAATGACACATACAAACACCAGGGGTAACAGGGATCGGCATCATGACTTGCGTAGGAAGGTTGGAAAGCTTACACTCCCTTACTTTGATGGTTCTGGAAATATGGCAGCAAGAGCGTGTTGGAAATGTTGTCATTGATGTCAAAGCTAGTTACAATCATGAAGATTGTAAAGGTTAATGGAGTTGGAAATGATCAAGAAAGCATCAATAAATTAATGAAGTCTGCTGTTACTAATGATTGCTGTGATCCTACAGATTGCAGTCATTGATGTCAAAGTGAAAAGGATGGAGTCATTGATGTCAAGATAAGCATGACTAAAGATAACATAAGCATGGCTGAGATTGTTGAAGATTATTGTTATTGATGTCATGGAAAAGGATAATGTTCAGTAAAATCAGGTTATTCAGACTTATAAGAAATCTAATTTGTGGACACTCAGATCATCATGTTCAGGTTTATGTTCAGAATTGAAGATCTTTCAATGACATTCAAATTCGAAGATCTTTTGATACAATAGAGCTTGTTAATCTAGATTGATTATTCTTCAATGGTAAAATCTAGAAGTCTCATAATTATCAAAGGGGCGATCTATATTAAGAAGGTAAGAAATTGTTAAAGAGATAAACTCCAGATTATCTTTAAGAAAGATTATTTTATGAAGACTCATTATTCAGATCTGATTAGCAAAAGACAAACAAATGAAGACGCAAATCATATTTGAAAATGCCAAGCCTCTTCATGAAGAGACAATGATAAACTAAACAATTTAAATCATGTCAAAACTGAAATGACACGATTTAAATCTATGAAGATTTACTAAATAAAAAGATGAAATGAAAAAGTTGAATAAAGACAAAATAAAAAAAATAAAAAGACACGTCAGAAAAGACAAAGTCTTTAAGAGGCAACGCTTCAGCTTTGATACGCTTCTTGGAATGATACGTTTTTTCTTGAATAAAACAAGAAATAAATAAGACAAGATTTGTCTAATATAAAAGCAGCGATATAAGTTATAAGGAAAAAAACAGAATCAAATAAGACAAATCATAATAAGACAAAATTGTCTTGGTGCGATCTCCATATAAAGGACAAAAGTTTGTTAATAATACACAATGTGATGAGATACGATTTACTTTTGAAAGAGTATGATTTCATATAAGACAAAAACCTTGTAATGAAAGGCAGTGATTTCTTAATGTGTTGATTCGATTAACTCACATGCTTCAGATTTTTCAAAGGACACGACTTTTAAGGAAGACAAATTAAATTAAAAAGGCAGTGGTTATAATAAAAGGAGCAACGATTATTCTAAAGAAAACTATTCTTTATTATGAGAAGGTAATTATGTTAAGAAGAGGTGTCTCTTAAGAGAAGTCACATCTTTTCAAGATGATTATGAAGATATAAAATCGAATGAAGAGTGTGCTGAGAGTGTGTGGATAATAATGTATATTATCTGAAGACTGGAAGTGGGGTTTTGTAGAGAGTGCTGTGTGAGTATAAAGATTATATCATCAAAATCACAAGCAGGTGTAGAGTGTGGCTGTGTGTGAATAAAAATAATATCATCCAAGCACATGCTGCATGTGTAAGTGGGAATAAAAAGCAGATTCTTTGAAGTGCTGTGTGTGGAGGACGTGAAAGTGTATTATGGATTTCCATTGAAGATCATCTGTGATAGTTGACATGGATGTAAAAGGAGATCTTTGTGTGTGTGCTGAGTTTGTGAGTACATAAGATGTATATAATCTGAAGATAGAGGATAGAAGTGCGCTGTGTGGAATAACTGCAAAATCATAAAAACACAAGTGCTGTGTGTGTGCTGAGTATTGTGTGGAACAAATGCTATATCCTTAAGTCACAATCAGGTGTGAAGTGACTGTAGAGAGTGCTGTGTATTGTGTTGCTGAGTATTGTGCCTACAAAAGATACAAAATAAAAAACAGTGATCAGATTTATAAGAGAAAGTTAGTGTGTAGTAAAGAATAAAAGTTTATATCAGATATGCAAATGAGAAGATAAAAGGAAGATCCTTGCAAATAATATATGCAGATTTTATGAAACAGATTTGAAAGAAATATATAAATGCAGATATTGTAGAGAATTTATGTGAATATCATTCAAGAAAGGCAAAGACAAGAAGAAGATTGGTTGTATTGTCATCATCCGTTGAAGAAGCAACAATTGAAGGTCGAACATTATCATTCAAATTATAATCTTTGCTAAGTAGGTGCTTGGCAAGTAGGGGTTGGTGCACCTTGTAGGTTGGCGCCTACTAAATCAGCATTAGGGGTTGAAACCCCTTGTAGGTTGGTACCTACTAAATCAAGACTAAAGGCTGGTGCTCTTTGTAGGTTGGTGCCTACTAAAATACATAGTTGGTGATTCAAGTAGGTTGGTGCCTACATTCATTGTAAAAGCTTATATAATTTATAAAGTACAATTGTTGGTGTCAACTTGTTCATATTGTGATATTCTTGCATAGTTGAGTTGTGTTTAAGTTAGAAGTTGATAAAGGTTGTAAAGGGTAAAAGTTTGTTGATATACTGATTCACCCCCCTCTCCCACCTCTTAGTATATCTTTGTGCTCTTCAGAGCATGGGTTCAAAAATTAGACACCTACTTCACATTAAACCCCATGCCAGAAGAAGAATCCATAAAATATGCTACTATGCACCTTGATGGAGTTGCATATAAGTGGTGGCATAATGGGATGATCATAATGGGGCATGCTCAAATTACATCATATACTGAGTTTACTAAAAGACTCTCATAGAGAGGTTTGACAAGAAGGAACCAGAACTTCATTTTAAGGAGGTAGCAAGTTGAAACCTTATGCATTCAATGAAGAGCAAGTGGTTGAAGAAAAGTTCATAGCAGAAAAATCAGATGAAGTGATTGCTTTGAAGCTTGATGAATGTGAGACAGAGCCTCAAGATGACTCTTTGGTCATGCATGCAACTACTATAGATGAGGTTGTGGATGAAGGAATTGACGAAACAGCAGCCTTGTATACACCTTTAGAGCTATCCAATGAAGTTGAGACACCTTTAGATGATGGGCATGTTGAAAACAAAAGGGATGATGTCTTCAAATCAGCTAATAATGATGACACTTTACCTCATGTTGGTAATGGTGACGCAAGTGGTTTTGGGTTCGATTACCAAACCAAGCTTATGGAGAGAAATGATTATGATGATTTCAGTCCTAATGAGTTGGAAAGTGACTTATTCAGAAAGGCAACTACTCATGAGGAGCACAATGAACACTTAATTTCTAAACAAAGCGATCAGCCTTTCTACACATGGGATTCGGGTGTGTTGGCACCTAAATATGACAAGGAACCTGTTTGGGATGAATTCCTTTTTTATCATGATGATGTTCTGATTTTAGAACACAATGAATGCATGAAGGAAGACATTACTGGTGTTTTTGAGAACAAATCTGATTTATCAGCACATGCAGCTAAATTTGAGCAAAAGTTTAGTGACTTTGATGATGTGGAACCACAGTCCAATGCTGAAAATGATAATGGGAAGGCTCGGGTGATTTGGGACAGCCTTGGAGTCATTATTGACTAGAATGAAGGGTCTGATTTTAGTATTCATCATAGCAGCAATTCACTTTTTTCGCATGAACATGATTGGAAGAACCAATTTGTGGTGATTGCTGATAACCCATTGTTTGAGATGGGTGTTGATATGGCATATGACAATCCACTCTTTGAGTTGGATGATGCAAATACTCCTAGTTGTAGCATTGCATTGGGTGAAAAATGCAAGGTATGGGATTGGAGAGAGATTTTAAGTAAGGATTGGAGTAATGAACAAATAGTTACTCTTGGGAGTGTTACTTGGCAAAGAATGGATAAGAATTTCAATGTTGAGCTTGTGTTTGGATTGCAGGTCAGTCACTTCACTTTTTGGTTTGCTCTCTTTCAAGAGAGTTGGCACTCTCTTCTTTGTCAAGTAAGTAATAGATTTCAGTTGGAGATTGCTTGGAGGTGTTTCCCAACCACTTCTGAGTTATTTTGGTGCAACACAATGTTTTTCATGCATGCTTGTACTTGGGAAATTCATTGGCGTTGCTGTTGTTTTTTGTGTAGAGCACTAAAATCATATTGTACTCCACTGCTTTCAATTTTAAACAGCAAACATTGTCGTTTATTTCAAACCTTCATAACTCAGGGAGTTCATCTTATGAAGATTTGTGATGTAAACTTTGATAATTTACACTCGGTGTGGGTTCAAGACAGCGAATGTCTGTATGCATGGGTTCATCATTCAATGACCTTTGGGGTTGGAACAATAAGTGTTTTTACTAGTCTTCATGGTTGTATCAGATTAGTACAAAGGAGACATGTTAGATCCATATGGTGTTGGTGAGTTTGTTGAACTCTTGCAAAGGATTGCTTTCCTTTTTGCAAGAAGAATGGAGGAGTTCGCATCTGTAGTTATGACTTGACATGACACATTGAGGAGGTATATTGAGGAGTATGGTTTTGAGTTGATTAGATATTTCTTCCAATTGCCCAGGATCATGTTAGGTACAGGGATTGCAGTTATGGACCTTATTGGGATGCTTCAATGGGAGATGTTTCATGGTATAGGTTTCAGCCCCTATAGGTATTTCAGTTTGGGAATTTATGATGATTATATTTTTGGGTTCCTGAAAAGGAGAATGTAGTTTGGGCATGTTGGTTTGAAAGTTATGATCAGTGTGGCACAGCGTCAGCATGGTGATTCCTTTCTAAGACTAACTTGAAACCCACAAATCACACTGTGTTGTAGTTCAACTACCGTTTGGGATAAGAGAGCTAGTGTTAACTTTCGAGAGTTTACTCCTATGTCACAACAGTTTGGTTCCCTCGAGGGGCATTCCTTTGCAGAGTTGATGGTGTCTATGCAGTATTTGATTACACTTATTGCAAGAGAGTTTCAGGAGGTCTCTTGTGTTGGTACCTTGCAAGACAGTGTTGTGAGCAGATGGTGCTGCAGATCTCCTAGGTTGACTTGGGACCTTGGGATCATGGTTGGATTCAGTGTTCATCAAATTATTGGTTGCAAGATTGTTTTGGCATTGCTTGAGGACAAGCAGTCTTTGGGAAGGGCGGACTGTAATGTCCCCATTTCCGATGTCCTCTTTTGGATTAGTCTGGTTTTGACACGCTATATTTAGTAACTGGTCCAACAGGCAGAGCAGTGTAGGGTTTCTTGTTTCGGCAATGTGTGGAAGTTGTTCAATGAGCTTTAATGCTTTGTGTTAGTCTTTTCTGTGGGGTTTTTCAGTATTTCAGGCATGGCTTACTATTTTTAGCAAGGGCCAATTGCAGCACTCATTGTTTACAGTAAGTCGGGTTGCATATCGATTTCCACTCCAGCTTGAGGTTTCAGAGTATTTGCTATTTTTAGTACTTACTAAAAATAGCAAGTCTATTTTTAGAAGTTGGACCAGGTCAGGCTCTCTCAACAGCATTATTTCAGTTGAGGCTCTTGGTTGCTAAGGTTGGAATATTTAAATATTTGTTTTCCTCTTCGAAAATGAATTAAAATAAAGTTACTATATAAATTAAAGTTAAGGGTCGGAGGGGATATTAAAAAGGACATTGGTGCCTAAGTGATAATTTAAGTCGTTTTAGAAGGCTACAAAAGTACAAATAGTTTCCTTATGAGCAGGACACCTAGGAAGAGTAAAGTGATTATTTCGGTACCCAATTGGATGGATAAGATTCAGCAGGAATGGGCTGCTAACTCAATAGTTCAAGACTGGGTTTATTTAATCTTCACCTCTCAGCTGAAGTCTCAGTTACTCATGGAATAGTCACTCATGCTTTTTGAAGGCCTGTGAGGGAGTGAGGCGAGATTTCTTTTATGATGACCTAAAGAAAGATAAGAGTTTTTTTCTGGATTTAACTGTGTGCAGTTTATTTGCATCAACATTTCAGATCACACTCTGTGATCCATCATCGTCCTGATGATGGATCGTGAGCTCTTGTTTCATCAGGACGATGATGGATCACATAGTGTGATCCAAAACATTGATGCAAATAAACAGCACAGTGTTAAATCCAGAAAAAACACTCTTATCATAATGGACTGTGGAAATCTAATGTCTCTAACTAAAGAAAGATGTCAAGGCATTCGTAGCTGAATGTGATGTTTGTCAAAGGAATAAAAAGGGAAACTACAAAGCCCCAGGATTTTTGCAGCCATTTCTTATTCCATAGAAGGCTTGGACTAATATTTCTATGAATTTCATTGTGGGGCTTCCAGTATCCAACAGTAAATAGGTAATATTTGTTGCAGCCTTGTAGGTGATCCCTTGACCAAATATGCACAGCTTTGTGCATTACCTCACCCTTACACTATTGTTCTGGTTGCCCAACACTTATTGGATTTTGTCTTCAGACTCCATGGCATGCCCTACTCCATAGTCAATGATCATGATCCTACTTTTACCAACAATTTCTAACAAGAATTTTTCAAGTCATAGGACACCAACTTGAACATGAGTTTGTCAACAAATGCCTTGAGACTTTCTTGCATTGTTTTGTGTCTAAGCAACAGAGCTAATGGACCTAATGGTTACCCTTGGCTGAGTGGCGGTATAGTATTATTTATCATAGTGCTTACAAGATGACCTCCTATGAGGCCCTCTATGATACTCCCCCACCTTCCTCGGGTACTTATATTCCAGGTTCTTCTCCAGGTTCTTCCAGGGTACAGCCAAGCATGAGGAAATCTATTGGCCCTTTAAGGCCAATCTGGCCTTGGCACAAAATTGCATTAAACAGCATGTGGATCAGCATCGAACAAAACATACTTTTGACATTGGTAACTGGGTTTGGCACAAAATTTTATGGCCCTTACCAAGTGCTCCAACACATTATTGAGGTGGCATACAGGTTAGCACTCCCACCCTCTTCTAAGCTCCACCTAGTTTTTCATATCTCTTACCTCAAGAAAGTGATTGGGAATGTTGTACAAATTCTAACAGAGATACCAACATCGGATGAGGAGGGCTCCATATTACCATATGTTTAGAACCTGAAGTTATATTGGACGAGCACACCAAGCACCTAACAATGAAAAGATAATTGATATTCATAATTGCATGTTTACAAAAGGAGCTCCTTATAAAGAAAAGTACAAGACGATGTTTCTAAAAAAAAACCATCGTTAATAGAAGCGAACTAAAACAAAAATTAGAAAGATGCTAAAACAACTAAAGTTACTAAAAACTAACTAAAGCTAAGATGACCATTAATATTACATTTAATATTTTAATAGGCAATGTTCTATTGATGAGATTCTAATACAGTGGAAGGGAAGGGGCTGCAACTTGAAGATGCTACAAGGGAACCTGCCAACATTTTCTTCAAGTTTCCTCGTCTCAAGCTTTAAGGACAAAGCTTTTCAAAGAGGGAGGCAATGTTATGAACCCCATTTTTCTATATAGTAACCAGTATTAGTTAGGTGCATATGCTTTGTAAGTAACCCATAGGTCATATTAAATAAAGGTGTCAATGTATATGCTTTGTAAGTCATTGCGGTAGTTAGAAAAAAATATTTATCTCACATGCGTGGGCTAATAATAGCTGTCTTTAGGAAGACTCTATTTATTGTATTGACTTCCCAAACAGAAAGCATCTTGGATATTTGTAATTGAAGTGTATGCTCAAAGTGGCGCCACAAAGATACTAAAAAATTCTATTTATTTCATTTCTACATATCTCTATGTGTACTGTTTTTATTCATTTTCCAGGTTCATTACAAGATCATGGTTCTAATACCACTAAATGGATACTTGAGCAAAAATACACGGAAAACCTAACCCAAAATTCCAGCAACAGATAAGGAATTTTTTTTTTGTTTTCAGCAACAGATATATATTTTTTGTTTATTTTTCATCATATGTATTCAAATTGGACCTACTAATCCAATAGACTTACAGGCATACCCAACATGCAAATTTGATCCCATTGTTGATTCCAAAGTTGGAAAACTCGGACTCGGCGCGGACTCGGCAGCCCAAAATAGGACTCGGACTCGAGACTCGACACGGACTCAGCAAAAAACTCGGCTAGGACTCAGCAAAGAAGAAAACCATAGTTGTACAAAAAAACAAAAATAAATTAATGTAGTTAGAGAACATAAGAGCTTACTTTGATTATCAATTTCTCATAATTCAAATATTACACATGTTATATGATCTTCAAACAATCAATATTTGAAATTTCATCATTCATACTCATAGTTTCAAATTTTCAAATGAAAAAAACAAACAAAAAACAAGTTTTAAACATTCATACTCATTATTTCCAAGTGATGCCAAGAGTCCTAAGTTGGGACTCAGGAGTCCAATTTTAGGACTTGGGAGTCCTAGCCTAGACTCTCTAGGACTTGGCTCGAGAGTCATTGGCAAGTCGACTCGGCAAGCCCTAGGACTCGGGAGTCCCAAGAGTCTTTTCCAGGACTCGGAGAGTCCTCAAACTATGGTTGATTCTGACGCAGTGTAGACTACAAATCAGGATTCAATGGGGACTTGTTGGTGTACGTTTTATCATCCACCGAACACACAGAATAAAATGTCCAAAGACACTCTATCCTCTCTTGAAAAACCACCGCGTATGCTAAGATTGCGAGAAGATCATATGGCGATTCCAAGGTTTCTTTTGTCGGGTCTCGATGTGTGGATAAGCTCAATGGCCGTTGTGATTTGATGGTAATAAACAAGGGGACTTACGTTAAGAAAATCTTCACAAGTTTAGGACTTAGGGATTTTATCATTAAAGGCTTTCTTCACTTAGGACTTTCAATGTAGATCTCAAAAAATAGCAAAAAGGATAAGGGTTTAGGAGGTCTATTCTATGCCTAAGAACTTAAGAGACAATAAGGATTCGGTGAAGGGGATAAACCACACTTTGTTTCACCTCCTGCTGGACAACATAAGCAAAATGGGTGCAATCTTCGAGGGGTGTGATAATAATTTTCAAACCTCGAATGAGGCTGAAGTTAAGCTTCCACAATTATGAGCTCAGGCTAACTTTACGCATCGAATGCAAATCATCCATTCGAAGAAAGTATGAGCAATACTTCACCATTGAATCGATACGATCAATCTCTCATTCACTTAACCAACTTTCAAAAAAAATTCTACTTAATCTAATTCTAACTTTAATCTATGGCGGAAGAAAATATGGAACCTCGCTTACTATTTGACAATAAAAGTTGTTCAAAGCAAATCATGCATAAGAGATTTTATTATTCGAAATAGTCTCAATGCAACAATCTCATACTCTGTCTCCACACAAATGAAAGCGAGTGAGCATCAGTTTATATAGAGTTTCAAAAATCAAATGAAGGGCCGAGATTAAAACAATATCAACGGCCAGGATTATTACAACCCAACCCTAATTAGGGTTGCCCAAAATAACATGAGTTATCAACTAGTAATCAATCAGTAAAGTGGCAGTTGCAGCTATTATCTAGGAGAGGCGTCCTTATCCTTCCGAGCAGCATTGCGTTCGATGAACCTAGACACTACTGCGGTGACCTCCATCGTGACGGGTGGCAGCATGCTAATCTGGAATTCAAGTCCGTCCAACTTCTCAGCACATTTGGCAAAAGTATTTTCCCAATCCGCCTCCTGCTTCCCAAAATCATTTCAGATGGCTGAGAGTCTTGCCACTCTCGCAAAATCTTGTCTCAGAAATGGTCCAATAGCCGAGAAGAAAGTCTCTTGAACTTTACGCTTCAACCTCTCCAACTGCATGTCGTTCTCCCGGACAATCTCACGGTCGAACACTTCTGCAGTTGTCATATAAATCTTCTCCTAGATTTCTTTGACCTGCTCTTCAATTCTGAGCCCATCCACTTTTGCCTTCTCCAAAACTTCTTCTCATAAAGTCACTGCCCAAAACCAGTGATGGAAATCATATGTTGCTCCTGCAGCAATCACCCTTCTATCAACCAATTCCTCCCTTGGAGTGCCTTTCAAGATCCTAAGGCTTGGAATAAGCCTCTCTTACATATCTGGAATACATTCCCATGTCTCTGCCATATCCATAAGTCTGGAAAGAAAAGAAGACGTCTGTCCATAAGCAAGTGCCAGTTTCTCCATGAATGAGGCTGCTTCCATGCCTTCACTCATCATCCAGTCTCGAGCCTCCCTGGCTATAACCATTCCGTGCTCTACATCCTTGGTCACTTCCTGCGATGAATTGAGGAGAGGAGCTGCCACATTACCCTGATCAAGTGGTTGGGTCAAATGCTGTATGTACTCCTTAAGGCGTTCAACCTCCTTTTTATACTCTTTCTTCTTAGCCACTTCTTTTTCCAATCTCGCTTTGATGGTCGAGACGGAGTTATCTAATTCCTCCACTTCTTGGCCTTTTGAGGTTGGGCCAAGATCTACAATGGCTATGGCATATTCTTGAGGAGTAATCTCGTCTTGTGGTTTGTCCACTGTGGGTACTGCAATGTGTACGAAACGGCTGCCTGTCTCGTCCCTTTGAATAGTAGAGAATTTCTTGGCAGGCTTCTTGACTGCAACTTGCTCCAACCTCGCCAAGAAATCTGCAGTATCATCCTCCTCTTGGGCTTCTGCAGGTTGTTGAATCTTCATTCTTTCTATCAGCCAATTTGGAATGGTCGGCCGCTCAACTCCATCTTCTACCTGAACCTCTTCCTCATTCGGAACATCCACAACCTCCCTGAGAGCAGAAATCATTCCCTCCTCGAAGTCATTATTCCGGACTTCTATCTCATTGTCTGAACCAAGTATTTTCGTGCCCATAGGTGACAAGGGCTCCTCATCATCTGGCTGAATAGGTTCATCATTCTCTTCCTGAACTGTAGGAGGTACAATTATTTCCACCAAAGACTTATCTATGGTAGCCATCAGCTCGTCAATATTCTGGGATGCTGCCGAACGAGATCGTTCTCCCTTCTGTCTTTTGGAAGCAAGCTCTACACTCAGAACTATTTCTTTCCTTTTCTCTCCAATCTCAACCAAGTCCTGATGGGAAGCACCGGCATTGGAAGAATATGACTTTGTCTCGCTCAGTAGATCATACGTGAGCGTTATTCTTCTATGCCTCATTTCTTGGACATGATGATCAACCCACCACTGAGAGTACTTGACTACTGCCCTCATTAGCGTTGCTAAGTCCGCATGCTCAGGTTCTGACCATCTCACAGGAGGAAGAGGTCGACTCTCCTCGAAACGTGGCTGGATATAGTTCCCATCATCTTGTAACTGATCAGGTATCCGGTAGAACTCAATTGCCCTCATGAAGTCTAGTGACATTCTGGACCACAATCTCCGTCTAACTTCATACTCATCAGCGGCATCAGCCCAGAAGTCTTCCAGTTCCACTCTGTGCCTGTACCTTCTCCCTTCTACTGCCCGAATATTATGATGTGGGTCAAAGTTGACCCTGGACTTGTAAGCTGTAAATGGGTACCACTGGATTTCCAATCTAGCACTCTCAGCTGCCTGTGAGGACGGACAAGATTCCAACATATTCCCGATGAACAATGGGAATGTAATAGATGCCTTCTTGGTTGGCCTCTGAATGTTCTGATATTCCTCTAGCTGCCTCAGGACTTCGAGCAAAACCATCCGATTTGTCAGATAAATGGGCAACTTATAGGGATTTCCAATAAACCCTTGGATCCTAATATATGTAAATTTTGGGAATTGGATGAACCAAGACCCATATCTACTGATTAGACTCTTAGCCTCATGACTCAACCTCTGATGTATTCCCCCTCGGAGCGTTCTGGTGATATGCATTAAGAATGCATCATGTGCCCTTCTGAAATGAGACTTCTCCTTCAACTGGAGTTGCGGGTAACAATCGTACGGTCTGAGTTCGTTTTCTCCGCTGCCAACTTTTCCTCTGCAAGTTAGTCCTGGATACTTATATGATCTGGCCAACAAGTAGACAACATACAAGCTCATATGAAAAGACTTAGTCTCTTCTAGATTGATCAATTGCTCGTGGACATTGTCACTTATCATCCGTGACCAATTGAACATTTTCACGCCAGAAGTGATCTCATCTATGAAATAGTACATCTAGCTTTCAAAAAATGCACCCTGCGGGTTGCCAGCTATTCTGTTCAGCATCAATATGATATCTCTGAAATCTTCTTTGAAGTCCGTCCGGCGAGGTCTTTTGGGCATCTTCTTTATTGATGGCTTCGGTTTGTCCAACCACGCCTTGTTAACAGTTGTAGTGCATAAGTCCGATTGGCTGTCATATAACCTCTTGGCCTCCTCTTTGGTCTTATAGACCGTCCGTGAATGCTCTGGGATGTCGAGGGTTTCTTGGATTGCCATCTCGCCTAAGTGTGCCAGAATTTTGCTATCCGGTGCAATGATCTGCCTCTTTTGAGCATCATAGTGGATAGCACATTCCACCATCAATTCTGCACAATCTATTGCAGGCGGGAATCCTGCTGCCTGGAAAATCCCGTTTCTGATCATCCGCCTGGCTATTGGTGTTGGCAGTCCATTCTGTCCATATACTCTTCTTTTGAACTCATCGAAGTCGACATGCCTGAGATCGGTGTCTATGACATTCTTCCATTTTGAATTGATTTTAGTCTCCCGCCGGGTACCTTTGCTGGCAAACTTCATTTTTGCCGGTCTCTTTGATGATTCACCCACAGTGGTCATCAACCTGCAGTCATAAAATTAACATTAATATGGAGACTTTTTAAATTAATTTATTCTCATGCCTTGGATTTGGACGATTTACTTTCAGCTGGTTAAATAATTAAATTGCTACGAAAAAGCAAGCTGAAAGTAAATGGATGAAGTTGAAAATTTTAGCCAGAACTTTTGCTAAGATGAAAGGACAGAAGAAGAATGGCGAATCAACTTGACTGAACATCAAACCTCAGAAAAAGACTGCTGGCTACAAATCAGATTTAAATTCTGATAATTTAGAAGAAGTGCGCCCCTTTTGAACAGAAGAATTTCAACTTTCAACAGATAAATCTTTTGCCTTTCCTGCGAAAATTCTTCCTCAACATAACATTACTTCTCTCTCTGGAAAATTCGATCTTGCCTACTAAACAATCAACTGCCTGATAATTTCGAGAGAGATCAAATTTCTCTTCAGCTGTGTGTGAAAAAATGAGTTGCTGAAACTCATTATAATGCTGAAGGATTTAATTTATTTAGCAACTACCTTCTTGTTTCTTGATCTCGATTTGTTTTCATTTATTCAAACAGGCAAGTTTCCTTTATTTTTCAAAAAGAATCCGTCTCGAGTTTATCCGGGCAAATCTCATTGATCTTCAAAAATTCGATTTTTTTGCTTGAATATTTATCTTTGATTTTTCGAATTTTGAAAGAAAACATTAAATATTTAATTAAATTCGACCCTTCCAAGTTTTAAATCCATGGTGAATTTAATTTTGCCCATCGGATTTCATCTCTAGCCGGCACAATTTATTTTCTTCCAACTCTCGTCTGGCGAATTCGATTTTGTCCAAGGCATTTAAATTTCCGAGTAGTTGAAATAAATTATTAAAATATTAAAATATTTTAATTTATTCCAACCTGTTCGTTTTGGACCCATGGCTATTTCGATTTTCTCTTCATTTTTCTTGGCTAAAAGTGTATTTTCCAATCTTATTCCAATTTTCATCTAGCCAAGTCAAAACTTAAGCCATTCCGAACTTTTAATTGCAATTGTTATGCCAGATCCCTATTTTTCTCGGCTAAAAGTGTATTTTCCAATCTTATTCCAATTTTCGTCTAGCAATTGTTATGCCAGATCCCTATTTTTCTTTGCCATGGCGAACTTTTAATTGCACTGAGCTTATTTTCTTCTGCCAAAGTCAAATTTTCTCTTGCTCAGTCGAATTTTTCTAGGCAAAATCCTTGTCTGGATATCCTCATCAGGCGAATTTCCTTGACGCTCGACAAATTCTTATTCCTTCTGGCCAAGGGTGAGTTCTTCCTCTCTTTGATTTGTGCATCTTTCTCTGTATACTCGGCCAACTTTTCTTCTAGACATCCAAGACTTTAGGCGAAATTTAAATTTCTCTTTACTTTTGTGCTAGGCACACTTCATTTTATTCTTTGCCTTCCACATGCCATAGCGAACTTGTTTAGCACTTATCCTTTCAAACTTAGCACTTAACCTCTTGAAAATGTCATGATACCTAGCCAAAAATCTCAATTTTTCATCCTTTAGCCTCTATACTTAGGCAAATTTTCGAATTTCCCTTGACTAGGCACCAAACACTTGGCAAAAATTGATTTTTTTCCTCTTCATAGACCATGGCGAACTTTCCAAGCATTTGGGCAAGGTAAGGGCGGACTTTCTATGGTCTTGGACATTCCTTCTTTGAACATGGCAGACTTCCAAAGCTCTTAGCATTTGCCTTAACACTTTATCCTTCGGAAATGATTCTCCACCTTATTAGGCTCTTACACTTGGGCAAAATTTTCGAAATTCTCCTTGCTAGGGACCAATACTTAGTGAAATTTTTTATTTTTTCCCTTCTCATGTGCCTAGGCGGACTTCCTTAGCACCTTGGACAAGCATGGCGGACTTCTTTGACATCTTGCCAACCTCTTCCAAGTGTATGGCGGACTTCTTAAGCTCTTGGCACTTCCTTTCAAGTGGATGGCGGACTTCACAACTTCTTGGCATCTTCTCTTTGAGGCTAAGGCGGACTTCAAAGGATGTTAGACTTCCTTCTTTGAACATGGCGGACTTTGGAGGAGGCCAAGATATTGCAAGGCGGACTTTCCTTCCTCTTTGGACAAGCATGGCGGACTTTAGAAGTCCTTGACATTTTCTGCTTCGTCCCTCTTTTCAAGGGCCATCTTTCATACCTTGATCTTGGCGAATTCCTTCAGACTTAACCAAATTTCTCATGAATTTCATCTTTTTCGAGTTGATTTTCTGTGATTTTGTGCTTCAGATCTGACTGGTTTTGACTGATTTTTTCAGAATCTGGTCTGATTTTTCATGCTTTTGATACTTTTTCTCATGCTTTTTACTTTGTTTTTCCAGATTTTTCAATGATTTTTCAATTTTCTCTTTGATTTTCTGAGTGATTTTTCGATTTTTTTGAACTTCTGAGTGGATTTTTGGAATTCGAGACCTTTCCAAATATAGAAACTTTCCAAAAATAGAAACTTTCTAAAAATAGAAAAAGCAAAACCCTAAAAAATAGGGAACCCTGTTTGGTCCAAAAATGAAAAAGCGAAAAAGCAAGATTTCCTAAAAAGTAGGAAGTCTCAGAATTGGCCGAATTCACAAGCGGTCTTCGTTTCCTGGGCCTCCTGAGCGCTTCCATGATGTCTACACACTGATTCAAGCATGGATTACTGACTTGGCTCGGGTAACTCTCGGTGAACTGACTTGAAACTCTTAACAAGGTGATCTCACGAAACCGTTGCAAGGAGACAAAAACCCTAAAAACTAGCAGACAACTGGGGGTCCCCATTGGCGATGAGGCGATGTGTGAAAAGGTCACAACAGGACTCTACGAACTCCCTGTATGAATTTGCTGATTCTCTGTATCAATACCTGCTCCTGGGAGTTTCTGTCCCCAAAATGCTCAATTCCAGGCCTGAAAGATGGTCATCCCAAGCACCCAGCTGTTGTAGCAGCATCACCTTACTGAAATGAGAGTTGAATGTTTTTAATTTTCAAAAATATTTTATTTTCTCCCTCCAGTGCTTCCTGTACTCCCTCAATCCAGTGATCCACAATCAAAGGCAGTTCATTCCTTAAACGGTGGCAGTTAACTAGTACATCCATCCCTCAATTGAAGGGGGTTAACTGGCCAAAACTAAAGGAATCTAACTCTTCCTAACCGCAGACAAAGCCATCCCTAACTGAAAGACTTAGCCGCTTATTCCACTAACAGATTCAACTACTTTATTCCAACTGAAAGACACAAAGAACTACAGTGCTACCTATCTAACTGCTACTCCTACACTACCGGTACACTCACTCAACTAGCCACCTTATTTCATTATTCCACTTTCCTATCTGAAAATGTTTACAGTCCTATCTAAATGCTAAAGGAACTACACTGAAAGTAACTTAGTGCTACAGATTAGAAAGGGAGCATTACAATGGTCAACCTGGAGGTGCCTCGCCATAACCATTAAGGTACTAACCCTTTTAACCAAAAAATATAATGAAGTACACTACTCATGTTGACACTTGCAATTAGACAAAACCATTTTGGGCTACATTTGCATAACATAACAAACGATTACAAGCCCATTCACCATCATAAGTAGGCAATGCTACACTAGGATAAGATTCAGAATTTGTGCCCATGTGCACTTGCTATTTGAAACATTTCCCTCTTCCTTCCTTAAAATTGTGATTTTAACATGTATTGAAGCACAAGTACAGATCCAGTCCTATTTGTAGCAAGAAATTATAACCATCAGAGCCCCTTCTCAGGTAAAAACAATTTATTAAAAATGATCGAACTCAAATTACTTTTAACTAGTTAAAATTGCATAGTTAATTTATTTAAAATTCAAGCTAATCTTTTAGTAATCTAAATTTTAGTCGCTTTCCAAGTTTCCTTTGTGTCTGCATTGGAACGAAATTGTAGCACATGTTTATTCATCAATTCGGTGAAAGCAAAACAAGTAGAGAAAGATATATATTCATTCTACTTATTTCTCAAGCATTGCTTGATTACCTATCAGGTCCTATGAAGGATGATGGCAATGATGAATTCCCATATGTTGTGCTTAAGAACGATGTAAAGGGCATCTTACCTAGAGTTGAATGTAATGTCCCTCTTCGTTTAATGCTCTCTCGTGATGAATTTTTCTAATCTTTTTATTCCCGAGATTAGAAATATATCAAATTACAAGGGAATAAAGGGGATAATTAAATAAATGCTAAAAAGCTAAAGTCTAGAAAATTTATTTAATTATTCATTCTTTAAGTTTGGCAGGGCCACTTGAGCTATAATGTCTTTCACTAGGCGTTTAATTATGGCAGTTAATAAATGAAAATTTGCAAGGTCGCTTATTCTTTTATTGGGCGATTTCTTGGTAAAAGATAAAGCCGTTGATTTCTTTTGAAAATAGAAACAAGAGACTTATTGGGGGATCAATTGTTTTTTTTGAAGAGAAGTTTAGCAACTAAGAAAGGATTAAAAGGCTCGACTTGGAGAGAAGACGGCATTCAGAAATTGTGTTAATTTTATTTCTTCATCGAGCTATGCTGTCGTTTATCACCAGGACGAAAACCCCATGTTACTGGATGGTATTCTCAAAATCGACTGTAATTTTGTGCATAAATGTGACGTGCTACTTAGGAGTTGAATCACTGCCAACAGTGAAGGGACGTGGCCTGTAAATCAATAAACATTGCTTGCTGAAGTGTCACGTGAGGAGTAAGGATTAATAATCTGCTTGTGTAGACGCTGGAGTATTCTCTATTCTGGGTCGCAGTTTCAAGAAAAGGTTCTGGGCGCATTATCATACTGCCTTGTATTCCAGAACAGCGTTTCTTTCAGGTTCTCTATCATTTTTGCCTAGCTGTTTCATTCCTGTAATACTGCAAGTAGTTAGGAGCTATTAGATGTATGTGCTTAGCTGCTCTTTAAGCCTGGGCGATTTCAAGTCAAATAATTGTAAGGGAAAATCTCAGAAAAAAGACACTGTTTACTTGCACTTTCATTTAATGAAGCTGTTCATTACTTCTGCAATAGTCTGTATGCAAATTTGTTGAATAAAAACATTTGTCAAACGAAATTTTCGCATAAACTTTTCATACTTCCGGGAAAGTATATTTCATTTGAGCAACACTTGCATATGGGGGAGATGCAAAGCAGCAGAACCAGTACTAATACTTTGGCTTTGAGTGCCTACTAAGGCACAGTTACAATATTTTGATAAAATATATTTTATTTTATATTGTACACATTTTGTATTTTGGAAATGATTGGAATGCATAGTGCCATACATATAATATAAATGATGCATATAACTATAGATTTTATTTTGACTAAATCCAAATTATAAAAAATACCAGTATTTGCTATAAACGTTTTCTTGCTTTTATAAATTTTAGCTTTAATGGGTCCTTTTTCATGCATGGGCATTATCTTTTACCACATTTGAACCATTCGCAATGCGTATGACTACAGATCTCTTCTAATTTTCAAAGAACATATTTATCTATAAGTGTGAAGGTAAAGGTAGTTTTCTATTTCACTGCCGAGTCAAACACAAATTGAAGCATAAGATCCCACTTGTGGATAAAACATCTACTTCTTATGCACAACTGCCTCCAACATTTATTTTGCCAGTCATTGCTAACGCATTTCTTTTCTTCTTTTTTCTCATTTCTACAAACAAAGCATGATACAGAGACTTCACTACCAGCATATACATAACATTAGACTTACTAGCAATAAACCTAAGTAGAATATATCATCACAAGTTATGACTATAAAACTAAAATCATGCCCTATTCATCACATGTAATTACTGTCAAACCTACTGTAAACACCACACAACAATTGTTTTTATGGTGCAATAATTCTGTCCAATGATGAACTAATAGATCTCTACTTGTCTGATGCATTATGTCACAGATTTGACTTATGCCTTATTCAGCCTTTGCAACCCAATATTATCATGACACATTCTTTGCCCAAGACTTTTCTATGCCCTCCTGCTTGCATTTTTTTCCCATTGCTTCCCTCTGGCTTCCTCTCCCTTTCCTCTTTATTTTTGTTTGATAGGCAGGGCCACCAATAACATCTGTCCAATCGCCCATGACAGTGAGGCAACTTCCTCAGCAATTGCAAAAGTTCTCCGGCAATCATGTAAGCATTGAGACAGTTATGCTTCTATCACTGACAGTCTTGCCTTGCAAATCAGCAGCCTTGCAACACTTTGCTCAAAGAAAAATGAAGGTACCCTTAGGTGGAGAGAAATCATCATAGATGCACCTAGAAGGTCATTTCATTCCCTATCCCTTTGAAATATGCACAGGAAGTCTCATTCTTATCCTAATCTATATATACACAAGTTGTAGGGATCATGAGGGATTGAAGAAATGTAGCTTGTGGGGTCATGGGTGAAGAAACTTGTACTCTAATAAATTAATCCTACCAAAGCTGTTGTACAACCTCCCTTTGGTGCTGAGAGATCTATTATTGATTAAGCAACTGATCAATAAGGTGGGAGATTTTCCCAAACTAGATATAGAGCAGTTCGATTCTCAGTGAAGATTTGTGAAAGGCTGTATCATGGTCAACATCTCCATGCATATTCTGAGTATTTCTCATACCATAAAAAATTTGATACATAAAATGGTTCTTGGATCCAATTTTTGAACTTCAAAGGTCTGCCTTTCGGGTGTTTTCGCTGTAATAACTTGGGACAAAAAATGGCGAAGTATCCCTCCCATCACAGCACTGATTCCCACACTCTTCTTTTGCAGAAATGAGTGAAAAGCGTAGGCACCTAGATGATGATTATTTAATCCAAAGGAATCAGGGAGGTTCTTGAGAAGAGGCCACTCATTCACATGCATTGCAAAGGAAGGACAAAGACAGCCAGCTTAATCCAGTTTAGCCTAAGAGCAAAAATTTAATTCGAGCAAAATCTCCATCCTTACAATTGTCCAGACACTCCAAAATGCAAAGGGCAAAGAACAGAAGTAGAGAGATTGCAAATTGGGGTTATGCAGAAACAATTTTGGGCTAAAAATTGCTTGAATTAACAAAGGAGATGATTGCAATATATAGAGGAGGTAGATCACTGTAGACATTTAAGATGTCTAGCTACCTCACCTACTAACTACTGTAGTAATAGTAGTATTGACCATTATACAATATAGAATAATTATTCTAACACCCTCCCTTAATGGTCAATCGTCTAACTAGCCTACAGAAAACAATCTGCAGGTCGATGGTCACAAATTCTTCAAAACACTCTGCTACTGCTGAGACCCTCCCTAGATCTGCAGAATGTTGATGACCAAGAGTACAAAAAACCGTCTAGAAAATAACAAAGAAGGCTGCCCCTTCTTTAGAAAGCTCTGCAACAAGAGACAAGAGTCTGCCACTGACTCTGCCACTAACCCTCCCAGAAACTGCAAAACTTCATACCAGAAAATGTCCAACCTGATGTTGGATAACAGAGTTGTTCCTCCCTATCACTAGAGACACACTGAGAACAGCTACCACGATTTTGAGGATAAATCGGCAAACCGTCGAAACTTTTGCAGAGGAGCATGACGCCCAAGAACAGACTGCAAGAAGCCAATGGTGCAGATGTTCGCCCTAGCAACTCCAAGTGCAACCAATACAAATTGCAACCAACCACGATTTTTGAGGAAAAAATCGCCAAACCCAAGATTACAAATCATCGTTTTTCAAAAAAACGGTAAAAACCAGAGAAGAATCCCATGCATTTTGCGAATTACAGAAACCCAAAAAGTAGTTGGCACGGAATCTGAAACACGGATCAGCATACAAAACATCATTTTTAAGGAAAAACGATAAAACCCTTTAGAAACCAGAGAGCCCTCCCATACAACAGAAACCCTGACTAGGGTAAACATGAACTAACCCTTAATTTTTGAGGAGAAAATTAGAGACCCTACCGGAATTTTTAGGGAAAAAATTATGAAAACCCGTACAGATTTTTTTAAGGGGAAAAAATATATTAAAACCCATAAATCCAGATTTTTTTTTTAAGGGAAAAAATATTTAAAAACCCACCCATCGATTGTCGGCTGAAAAACAGAGCGTTTGGAACCCTAGCCACCAGAATAGATCTGCACAAAAATCAAGGCACGGAAAACGAAGCACCCAGAAAAATTGGACGACAACCCATTTGAGCTCTCGAAAAACCCACCAGGAATCTACAATCAAAAAAAAAAATTCGACTTGATCTAAAGGGTCAAAACCCTAGCCGAAAATCACATAAGCCCTAGGTGACAAAAAAACTAAGAGGCCACCACAATTTTATCAGAAACCCGTGAAAATCAGGGTTTGGCCGTCAGCAAAAAGATCATGCAAGCGTCGCTGGTAATACAGAAACATGTCTTCAAACTGATACATAAACGTATCCAAAAAGGAGAATGAAAAACGCGACCAGAGACTTGCCAAAAGTCGTGCCAACACAATCTTCCTTTCTCACAAAGTCGCGCGCCAGGAAACAAGCAAGAAACGCGTCCAATCAGGAGATTAAATCGCGCGGCCACGAGCAGCAGAAAAACGTGACAAATTCGGGTGAAAATCGCGTCCCACAAGTCGCACGACCAAAATGCGCCCGCAAAACTAACAAAAAAACGCGGCCAGACAGGAATATCGCGCCCAAATGAAGAAAAATCACGCGCCCAAACAGAAAAACGCGTTTCAGATGCCGCCAAAATCCACACCCAAAAACTAATTACAGTCGCGCGGACATGAGCAAAACGCGGGCAAACAGACCACGAAAATCAAGACCTTCAGAAACGCGATTTTTGCAAAAAGACGCGACCAAGGTTTTCAATCAATGACGCCCAACAAAAAACGCGACTGAAACCAGACAAAGCCCAGAAGGGTTGTGAAAATCGCGAGTACGACTTTCGATCACAGAAAACCCTTCGAAAATTTTCAAAAGAGCCAAAGAGCCACCAAGAGATTTTCTACAAATTTTTGGAAAAAATTCCAGACAAGAAGAGACTACGAATTTTTTATTAAAATATTCGCCAGATCTTGTAGAACCCCATGGCTCTGATACCATGAAACAATTTTGGGCTAAAAATTGCTTGAATTAACAAAGGAGATGATTACAATATATAGAGGAGGTAGATCACTGTAGACATTTAAGATGTCTAGCTACCTCACCTACTAACTACTGTAGAAATAGTAGTATTGACCATTATACAATATAGAATAATTATTCTAACAGAAATGAGTGAAAAGCGTAGGCACCTAGATGATGATTATTTAATCCAGAGGAATCAGGGAGGTTCTTGAGAAGAGACCACTCATTCACATGCATTGCAAAGGAAGGACAAAGACACTCCAAAATGCAGAGGGCAAAGAACAGAAGTAGAGAGATTGCAAATTGGGGTTATGGATGTTGTTGGTGAAGGATCCCATTGGGCAATGGAGGCTCTTCTCTAATGAAAGGGAAGAAGGTCAATAGCAGTTCACGCCTATATCTTTTGTCGAGGGACAATTGAGTGATTTTTTGTGGTCATGTTATTGTGGGCTGTCTGTTTCTTAGTTTTTAAAGATAGCCTCAAAATTACCTTCTGACAATTGACAAATATAACTAATTCTAACATAGACTCCTCTAAAAATACCCATTGAAAGCTATTCCACTGACATGTTAGTACAACTAACTACAAATATCAATCATAATAGTTCAACACGCTGAAACTTTTTATCTTGATTATACGTGGTGTGAATATTCAACAAATGCATCTGTCAAGATTAAGCATTGCTCACAACCATTACCTCAAAAACAATAATCATTTTCATGTTCCAGACTGATGTGTATAAAGTCTTACTTTACTTTGCTTTTTAGTATTTACAATCCCTAAATCAGCTCCTCTTAGAAGCCTTGTAAAAAACCACTAGATGATTGACTTCTTTTGCTACAAATAAGAGAATGCATTCAAAGGCAAAGTGATCACCAACATCATTCAGAAATGTGAAAATCCAGCACAGCATATGCATCCCTACCAAGAGTCGTGTGCAGAAAATGGACTTAAAATCATAAACAAGTCCTACCAGTTAGTCCTATATTTTTTATGACATCTTACAATGAGAATTTAAAATATTCCCTAGAAGCCTTGGTTTGAAGCAAAAGAAAAACAGATGGAGTTGAAATGACTGTTCTGTTACAGTAGTTGAACCATTATCACCAATGATAATGAATGAAGGCTTGCTCACCATTAATTTGTGAGTAGAAGAGCGATCTGCAATCTTTATAACGTTCATGTCCACACACATCCCACAGCTCTACAAAAAATTCTCTATCTTTTTCACCTTTGCTGCTTGTAGATGTAGAGCTGCCAGAACCTCCGTAAGTCATGAGCTGAATAAAAGAAAACAAAAGAATGTCAATGCCTAACGTCACTGATATTCAAATGCATCTCTGTAATAGACTTGAAGACAACATTAATCACCTTAATATCAACTTTACATCCCACTGTCTGCTGGATGTTATAAACAGGTGCACCATTGACTATGAAGTGAACAATTGATGATTTTCCCACACCTGAAAAAATCTCAGAACAGTTAACAGATGATATATGACCAGCTCTTAGTGCCAAAAGAAACAATTCGTACATGTAACTCTTCCAATGAGCAAATCCCCATTAAGAGGGTAATCAAAACTCAAAACGGGCATAACATATCCTCTTGGATATTGCTCGAGAAAAATCATTTAAAAATGAATTTTGATGGGGTGGCCAGAGAAAATCCAGGTTCAACTGTTACTAGGGTTGTGTTTCAGATGTCTTGTGGGGCCTTTGTGAAAGGAGCCTCTTGCTTTTTAGGTTGCAAAACCAATAACAAAGCTTAGGACTTTGTTGCTTTGGAAGGCATCGAAGTGTTGCTTGCTTCAAGGTGGAAGATGTTGCAGGTTGAAGGTGATTCCCTCCTTGTGATCAATGGTCTAGTGGAAAATCAATTACAAGATAGGTGTTTGACTAGTATTATTGATGAAGTCTGGGACTTATGTAAGCTTTCCAACTTAATTGTTTACCATCACTGTTATCGGGAAAGCAACTCAATAGCAGATAAGCTAGCCAATACAGGGGTCAATCAATTTCCTTTCTTATCTAAGATCAGTTCAAATCCAAAGGAGTGGAACATTATGGATGATTTACTAAAGGAAGCTGAGCATGGGAGGGATATTATTATCAAACTAACTTTTGATCCCCAATGTGACTTTGATAGGATTTTCATTATCTTCTCTCTCCTAATGATGGATCACAGAGTCTAATCTGAAATGTTGATGCAAATAACTACTACATATGCAAATAACTACTAAACATGGTTCAATGAGTTTGACTCAAAAACTACACGGTTGAATCCTGATAGCAATATCATAATTTGACACGCTGTGGAAAATACCTCCTACTTATCAACTACTACACAGTTACAGCCGGAAGCACTCTCTCACAAGATTTTCAATCATTATTTTTTGTTGATTTTTGGGTTTGATCAATGGGATGGTGCTAAGCGGACATCAAATGCATGTGCCTTGATACTTGTGGCATCCTGGCTTGCCTTACACATGTGACACTTTGATTTCATTGACCGCTCTGTGTGCTCTACTATGCATCTTCTGCAATTTCATTTGGAGTTGTTTTCTGCTGGGTCTTGTTTCATTCAGGTTTTTGGCAGAGATTTGCTCTCCAGTTTTCATCAATGGTTTTACTCTTTGGCTTTTGGCAGGTGAAGGGCATTATAAAGCATAGCATTATCAGGCTGTCGGATAGGCGTCTCCATAGAATTTTGAGCATCCAAGATCTCTACATGCTGCATTTTGTCAAGAAAGCGCTCCCTGAGGAAGCGCTAATGAACTGAGGTATTGTTCAAACAAAGGAGATCATTCACAATCTGGGGGTCAGTGGGATGGTGCTAAGCGGACATCAAATGCATGTGCCTTGATACTTGTGGCATCCTGGCTTGCCTTACACATGTGACACTTTGATTTCATTGACCGCTCTGTATGCTCTACTATACATCTTCTGCAATTTCATTTGGAGTTGTTTTCTGCTGGGTCTTGTTTCGTTCAGGTTTTTGGCAGAGATTTGCTCTCCAGTTTTCATCAATGGTTTTACTCTTTGGCTTTTGGCAGGTGAAGGGCATTATAAAGCATAGCATTATCAGGCTGTCGGATAGGCGTCTCCATAGAATTTTGAGCATCCAAGATCTCTACATGCTGCATTTTGTCAAGAAAGCGCTCCCTGAGGAAGCGCTAATGAACTGAGGTATTGTTCAAACAAAGGAGATCATTCACAATCTGGGGGTCAAGGTTTCAGATTTCTCTTCTCATGAGGGAATCTTCCCATTAGTGGAATCTTAGTAGAATCAAACTGGAAGAAGACATTATTCTTTTAGGTGAGAATGTGTAGGAGGATGTATGTGGTGATATTACTGATTTACAACACCTACAGTAGGAGGTTGAGCATCTCCAGTCTGTGATGCAGTCTCTGCTGAAGAAACAAGTGGACTTGGCAATTTATTGCCAAGATCTGTCCTTATGCTTGGAGAATTTGTGTGTGGTTTTGAGGAATGGCTGCCTTGAGATTAGATGTCCTTACAATCTTCCCATGATTTTGAAAAGTGGCGTCTCTAAGGCTACCAACAAGGCATCTTTGGAGTTGGTTGTCTATGTGGCTTCTAAGGATGAGGACACTCTAAACCCATCCTGTTGATTTGGCTGTGGTGTAGATGTTTTCTGTTGGATATAGACTTGTAAACAATAGTTTGTACTTTCATACTCAATATGTTTGTTGTCATTGTTGGTCGTGTGTAGTTTTTTGTATTTTTATGGCCTTAGTTTAATGGTCATCTTTATACATGGAAATTTAATCTTTGTGAGAGGGCCCTATAAAACCATCACCTAGAGTATCAAAAAAACCCCAATAAGCAAAGCATCTTCTTCTAGTCACACCCACATATTGATCATTTTAATTGTAAGATGGGTAAGTTCATTTTGGTACCAAAACCACAAAGTTATTAACAAATGAGGATTCATTAAGATGAAATTGTGTATAATGACCATAGCAGCAAAAATCTTTTGGGGAAAAAATCGGCAAACCAAAAGTATAATATTTTTTGAAAAAATCGGATTTAAAAAAAAATGTAAAAAAATTATAGAACAAGAGAAAAACTTTTTTTTTGAATTTGAAAGGCTTTTGCATAGCATAGAGATATAGAGAGCAAATAAAATAAAGAGTTTAACTAATGAATTGTAGAAAATAGATTTTTGTAGTTTATATTCATATCACTGATTACATTGCATTGCACATCTTTCAAACTCAAAGCATTACTTCACATTGCATAACTAATATCTAGATGTTGATAGATAACAAAATTTCATTTGCAATATAGTTTTTTACAAAGTCAACCTAAGCAATTATGCAATTACTTAACATTGCATAATAACTAGGAGCAGCTGCCAATTGCATTTGCTTGTCATGGCATTCCATGAGACCACATTTCTTTGAGGTATTTTTTCAAACAGTTCACTGCCTTGTCTATGCTACCACATTTTTCATACATGTCTACCAAAGCATTTTATCAAACAGTTCACTGCCTTGCTGCTATGGCTAAAAGCCTAAACCAGATGCTTTCGAACAAGCTATGGATGCTTGGAAAAAATCTATCAAAGCATAATAGTAAGCAATAGCATAGACAAGGCAGTGAACTGTTTGAAAAAATGCCTCAAAGAAATGTGGTCTCATGGTGATGGAATGCAATGACAATCCATAGCAATTTGCTTGTCATGGCATTCGTTATAGCATTCCATCACCATGAGACCACATTTCTTTGAGGCATTTTTTCAAACAGTTCACTGCCTTGTCTATGCTACCACATTTTTCATACATGTCTACCAAAACATTTTATCAAACAGTTCACTGCCTTGCTGCTATGGCTAAAAGCCTAAAACAGGTGCTTTCGAACAAGCTATGGATACTTGGAAAAAATCTATCAAAGCATAATAATAGCAATAACATAGACAAAGGCAGTGAACTGTTTGAAAAAATGCCTCAAATAAATGTGGTCTCACGGCGATGGAATGCCACGACAATCCATAGCAATTTTCTTGTCATGGCATTCCATGACCATGAGAACACATTTCTTTGAGGCATTTTTTTCAAACAATTCACTACCTTTTCTATGCTACCATATTTTTTGTACATGTCTACCAAAGCATTTTATCAAATATTTCACTGCCTTGCTGCTATGGCTAAAAGCCTAAAACAGGTGCTTTTGAACAAGCTATGGATGCTTGGAAAAAATCTATCAAAGCATAATAGTAAGCAACAAGGTATGGTCTTATGGTTTTTTTTCGTGAGAAAATCAGTGCACTTTTTGCAGGTTTTAAACATGTTTTTTTGGCAATTTTGCAGTTTGAAACGGGAAAAAATCGTCCAGCCTGCAGATTTTTTAAAAATCACGATTAATCGGGATTTTTTGCAGATTTATGCTTCTATGGTATAATCAATGTAATCATGCACGTATACAAACAGGCTTTTAAAACTAACTCACTAAATAATAAAAAATAAAAAATAGACATATGTCAAATGAGAATACCTAGTAGAAAGGAAGATCCCAGATAAAATTCATCGAATATTTGAAGTTGTTATTGTTAGGACCCTTACGTCCTAACTCTTTTATCTTCTATTAAGCATTAAGAAATAAAGACTTAGGAGTATATGCTTCATAAGTTGTTCCATGTGCTAAGTAGGATAAAGTATGTATCCAACATGTATGGGGAAGTAGTAGTTGTCTTTAGTTGAGCAATATATATTGTAGTGCCTAAGCAAGAGAGAGTCATCTTGAATATTGTTTTGTATTCAGCATTGCTCTAATGCACAACCACCTTGAAGCAGCCAGTGATATATTCCAATCGATTGGGTAATATCCATAAAGATTCCTTCATTTTGTGTTGACTTACACTGCATATGACATTTTTAGTTTCAGATAATCTGTTTGCAGGAAGGACCATCAAATCCAGTATCAAAGCACTTTCCAAGGCTAGCTCAATTACAGCTTTGAGAGTTTTGGCATCAGTTCAATTTATATTTATTGTTTATCTTCTCATAGCATGGCCGACTTGAGAAAATGCAAAGACATTTTTAATGTATTTATTGTTTGAGGGCCGAATTTCTGTATGAGTTTGTATATCCATTCAAATTTAACTTCTCAGAAGAGGTTATTTTGATTGAGGCCGACAGTGATTAAAGAAGAGTCAAGATTGTTTAAAGCCGACATCAATATCTTGGTGTTATGATTTTCTCAAAAGGAAGACATGAAGGATCTGTCTCTCCATAGTATATATATACAGATTATTCATCCATTGTGATCATCGAAGTAGGAGATCGGCCTTCGAATGATTACAAAAAAGCGATCTTATCTCGATTTTATAAAAGTAACTTATTCTGAGATTATAGTAACTTATCTCGAAGATCATAAAAGTAATACATCTGATATTCATTTATCTCTATCCTGAGCATATTCAAGAGTGATCATACTGGGTTGATGATATCATTCAAGTGTGAATAGTTGGGCAAGTGAAGCTACAGCTATCGAATTCTGTCAAGTGTGCTTAAAGTCTGAAAATTGAAGACCATCCTGTGAAAGGCGAACATTGTCAGATCTGTCATTTGCCAGGCGTAATTTAACAGGTTTTATTTGTCATTCATTATTGCAAGGTACTGCATATCGGTCTTGTGTTAGACCTCATTGCAATTTGTAAAATTGCCACTGTTGCATCAAATATAAGAGAGATCCTTGTTGCTGGGTTTTTCTCCCTCAAGAGGAGGGTTTTCCCAGGGTATATGCTGCGTTATTTTGTCTGATTTCGAATTATTTTTCTGTGCATTTAATCTGTTCACCTAAACTTAACATGGTATCAGAGCGGGTTTGAGGATGGTGATCAGATTATTGCACTCAGATTTATCTATTTCTCTGAAGGTTTGATGAGGGAAGGATCATGATCTTTCTATGTTGTTAAGGAATCTAAAATCAGCCGCTCATGGAAGTGTCGCCTCTCTTCAAATCTCTGTGGATGTGCATCATCATTTAGTGATCATCTGTTGGTTGATTGTCGGAGGCTTGAATAAAGCTCTAGCTTGAGTCCGTGGATATTTGATGAAATTCTTCATTGAGAATGTTTCTCTCAGTTTGGAGTCCCATCTATGCTCGTTTCTGTCAAGGATCAATGGGCTTCATCAGAATTTGGAATGTCAACTCAGTCGAAGTTAGGGTTCAAAAATGCTTGACTAACGCATCCTATTTGGCTTAAAGTTCGTTGAGTGACTTTTGTTTCCTTGACTCGTGGCTGCGTAGCTTCTGACAAATTGTCATATCATTTCTTCGGCACCTTCATAGAAACACGAATATGGTTAACTGAAGTTGCATCAGAATATTGGCGGGTCTAAAGCTCAAAAGGATTGAACTTAGGGCATACTCGAATTTGTGTTTAGTGTTTGAAGGAAAGAAGCTCATTCATTGTCTGAAATAAAGCCTTTACGGTTTAATGAGCCGCTGTTGTGAGTAAAGGATGAGCTTGCCCTCACATGTACTTCATGAGGCATAGGAGTCTCATGCCTTCTGATCGTGAAAGCATTTCACAGGAAAGACAAGTGCAGACATACACAACACTTAAGGAGATTATGATCTCAAGAGATAAGTATTTTTTATGTTTGTTAAGTTATTTCATTTATTTGGATCTTGTGTGAATAGAGGTTGTATTTTCTCTCGAATTGTGTTCTCTAGCATAAAGATCCTTTGAAGATTTCAAATTATTTATTGTGAGTTGTTTCATGCTAATCATGTAGATCTCTGAGTGTGACTTTGAGATGAAAAAGAGAATTGCATTTTCAATTGTGATAGGTTGATCACATCGATATCATTCTCTAATGCATGAATTGTGTTAGAGCCTTGAACTCTTGGAGAGAGTTGGTTCTACATGCTAACCGCTTAATGCATTCAAGAAATCTGTAGTTGTGCAGATTATTCCTTTGTTGTGCTGAGTTTGGCACTCTCGAGAGGAGTAAAAGATGAACGAAAAAGTCACACCAGAAATTATATAAAGATAAGTTTATTTATCCCTCTAGTTTGATCTTTTGATATATTTCTCCTTCAGGTTGATTTATTCATGTTCTAACATTGTGCATAAATTCTTATGTATTCATGTTATAACCTGTGATTGTAAACTTTGTATGATTCCAGTCTTGTTATTTCTTTGGGTAATTACAAATTGTTAAGCAATCTCTCTCTAAAATGCTTGCAGGAGCAAGAAGGTGATGAGAAATTGCTTAATGATGAAAAGCTTGAGGCATCTTGTGAGGAAGTCATGCCAACCAAAGAAATAATCAAGCAGCCTTGGGACTGAGCTAGTGGCCAGAGGGAGCTCACTTCCAGAAGTCTTCTTTGCAATCTTTGAAGCAAGGATCAAGAGGGAGTCTTGTAACTCACTGAGAAGAAGTGAAGATTGTTGTATTGAAAGGCCAGGTGCTAAACCCTTAGAGGATCCCTTCAGTTGCTGAGATCATATTTGCTCAAGATTGCCTTCTGGATTTGCCATTGGTAGCTCCGCAAACCTATTCAGAATAGTGAGATCTGAGATGAGGTCGAGGAGGACTATTCTAAACTCTCTTCAGTACCAAGGTGTGCACTGGAAAACATTTATCTAAGTCAAAGTGTTGCAGTCAATCTTGGACGATGAGGTCAGAAAGTAGACGCAAGTGCCTAAAGATTTAGAGGGAGCCTGCTAAGCCTGAAGAAGATGGTAATCTTGCTGCAGCTAGTTCAGATTTGGTGGATCCTACGTTGTACAGACAGCTGACTGGATCCTTGATGTATCTAGTTAACACTAGACCTAATATTTGCTATGCGCGGAGTACTTCAGCCGCTTTATGTGATCCGGAGACGATACATCTGTTGCGCCAAACATATCCCCGAGATACTCTGCGCAGTACAACTTGACAGCGGCTGAAGTATACTTGGAGCTACTTGTTTCACCGATTCCTGACAAGTGTGTTGTGCTCGTGACTGAAGAGCACCTCCGGGTTTGCTTCAGCTTTGGTTCCGCTAAGATTCTCGGGCAAAGCAGGAAGCAACAGAAGTATCGAAATGCCAGAGGCTTTCTCGAGTAATATTGTACCATGGCAACTCTAGAAGAAGATGGCTTCAGAAGTCTCGCGTGATTGGTTGACAATCAATGGAGCCTACCATTCATTGTGACACCGAGTTGTGGTGAAGCTTTCAATAATCCTGTTTCATGACGATCCAAGCATGTTGGAGATTAAGGCCCACTATATCGAGATATGGTACCCGCTGAAGGTCGCATGTGCTTGAGGTACATTACACCGATGAGCAAGACGGCGTGACATTCTCACCAAGCTCTCCTCTCGTGATAAAGTTTGTATACTTTCAAGACAAGCTTGGTATGGTGGAATCCAGCCTTGACCCAGTATGAGTCTCGTGACTGAGCCTTGCTTAATGAGAGTTCTTCTCCGAGAAGTTCGAGGTGAAAACTCTGTTAATGCATTTTCTTTCTCAGGATGCAAAGAATTTGAGGTGAAAGCCCTTTACTTCAAATTCTCCGAGCCGAAGTCATGGTGGATGTCATGTGCTCCATGACATATGTTGTGCTTGTGTTTCACCCTCCTGAGAGAGTTATGGAGAAAGTCACGCTGAGGTGACAATATCACGCGCGATGAAACACTTCAGGCTCTTACTATTGCACTTTCTCTGTGGACGGAAGGTTCTGAGGTGAAAGCCCTTGTTTCCACCTCGAGCCGAAGTCATGGTGGATGTCATGTGTGTGACTCCATAACAACATCACGTGAGAGAGTCCATGATGATCTTCTTGTACTTGTGTCTCACCCTCTGGGAGAGCCATGGTGAAAGTCACGTTGAGGTGACCACATCACGAAAGTGATGAACACTAGTACTTAACCATGTGATGGTTGATATCACATTGAGGTGATATTTCTCTCTTTATATCTGATTGCAGGCAATGGTGGCAGATGAACCTCATATGGAGATGATTTGTATTATGTAGCTGGAAGTTCTCTCCCTAGCTGAGAGGGAGTGTTAATGATATAGCGGCTTCGGTAGCTCCTTCCAGCTCAGCTCCTTCGAGGAAATATAATTGAATGATAGCCGTTGGCTATTCAATCTATATTTATTGTTTATCTTTGTATAGCCGACATGAGAAGATACAAACTCATCTTGTTCTGTTTTTTCAAGAAGACATTTTAATGCGTGTTTATTATTTGAGGGCCGACCTCTTGTGAAGAGGCGTGTATATCCATTCAGGCCGACCTCTTGTGAAGAGGCGTGTATTTACATTCAGGCCGACCTCTTGTGAAGAGGTTATTTTGATTGAGGCCGACAGTGATTAAATAAGAGTCGAGATTGTTTAAAGCCGACATCAATATCTTGGTGTTATGATTTTCTCAAAAAGGACGACATGAAGGATCTGTCTCTCCATAGTATATATATACAGATTATTCATCCATTGTGATCATCGAAGTAGGAGATCAGTTCGATCAGATTATAGTGCGATCTTATCTGATTTTATAGTGCGAACTTATCTGAGATTATAGTGCGAAGTTATCTGAGATCATAGTGCGAATACATCTGATATCTATCAAGGGCGATCTCATCTGATATTCAAGAGCGATCATATCAGTTTGATGATATCATTCAAGTGTGAATACAAGGGTGAAGCTACAGCTATCGAATTCTGTCAAGTGTGCTTAAAGTCTGAAAATTGAAGACCATCCTGTGCAAGGCGAACATTGTCAGATCTGTCATTTGCCAGGCGTAATTTAACAGGTTTTTATTTGTCATTCATTATTGCAAGGTACTGCATATCGGTCTTGTGTTAGACCTCATTGTAATTTGTAAAATTGCCACTGTTGCATCAAATATAAGAGAGATCTTTGTTGCTGGGTTTTTCTCCCTCAAGAGGAGGGTTTTCCCAGGGTATATGCTGTGTTATTTTGTTTGAATTATTTTTCTGTGCATTTAATCTGTTCACCCAAACTTAACACATATGACATTTTTAGTTTCAGATAATCTGTTTGCAGGAAGGACCATCAAATCCAGTATCAAAGCACTTTCCAAGGCTAGCTCCATTACAGCTTTGAGAGTTTTGGCATCAGTTTGAACCTTTTTTTTCCTGCAGCAATCATTTTTCCATGGTAATTTTTTTCTGTCAATAATAGTTTTTGGCTAGAATTCTATACTAGGGGTTTGCAAAAGTTCTTAGACAGCTGTCATTTTTCACTAAGCACATGGCATTCATGTGTGATTAGAGGTGGGATTTGACCCATCATCGAGTGCCCTTGGACAAAATTTGTGTACAGTCATGAGCCTCCAAATATCTTCAAATATATTAGAAGACACAGTAGATCTAGGAGAAGCTTAACCCTAGGCAGCCATCAATTGTCTGTAATCTGTGGTGCACTGGTAAGTACTTAGCTATGAGAAGTTACTTGCTTTATACTTCAGAGATAGAATAGTGTGGCTAAATACAGTGGACTCAGTAGTTAAAGTTCTAAAGGATTGGACCTGAAACTATTTACAAACAAGATCAATATCTCTGAGCCCATGGACTAGACACACCCAACATAGAAAAAAGCCTACATTCTTGAACCCTACCCATGATAAATTTGGGCATGCGTGAGGGATTTGATGCCATCACCACCAATAGTTTTGTAAGAAAAGCATATGCAACAGGTAAAGGGATCCGAAACTTCTAGGGAAACAAAATTACAAACCATGGAATTGCAGAATGAAACTATTTTAAGAATGTAGAACCCTTGGGGTAAGGTTATATTGAAAAAAGGATTGGGCAGATTTTTCTGGTCATTATGGCACCTATACCACTATGACCTCTTGTTGAGCTAATTGTTTTGATATATAACTCTAGTAAACCTTTCTAAAGCACCTAAGTGACCTATAAACAGTTGATGGTCACTATTCACAAGACCTATACCACCATGAACCTCTTGTTGAGCTGATTGTTATGATACATAATTCCAGTAAATCTTTCTATAGCCAAAACCAAGTGATGATACCACCAAGAGATTCCAATGCATGCCTTGGCTAAAATAATCACACCCCAAACTATGAAGGTTAAAAGGTGCTTCAAAAAGTATCCTCCAACCATCCTTGTTGATCTAGGCAGCACCCATAACTTGATGGATCCTAGAGTAGCTAAATAAGCGAATTGTTACATACACCCATGCTCCAATTTTGAGGTCATAATAGCTAACGAAGGGACACAGGCTTGCAAGGGTAAATGTATGAAGTTCTATGAACATCAAGATCTTAGTGAGAAACTACAATTTGAAATTAAGTATGTCCTTCCATTGGGTGATTGTCATGTGGTTCAAAAGCACAATGGTTACGTATGTTGGGATCTATCTTATGGGATTTCTTGGAAATGCAGTGTTCCACGAAAACACGTTTCCCCCCCTTTTTGGCCGCGTTTCGGAGACGGGGACGTTTCTAGGACAGGGAAACGGGTACGCAACATCTCCCACCGTCCCACCACCACCACCGGTGCTCCGCCGGAGACAAGGAAAAAGTCTCCGCGTTTCCCAAGGAGACGTGGAGACGTCTCCAACTCCTTGGGAGACATCTCCATGTCTCCACGCCTCCTTGGGAGACGCCTAGGCGTTTCTCGAGAGGCGGGGAGACGTCTACATCTAGACGTCTCCCGTCGCCCCACATCAAATGCAATATAAAAAATTAAAAAAAATTTAAAAAGTTCGATTTTTGGGGGTTGGGGGATAACCCTAATTTGACACCTTGTGGAGTCCAGCAGTTCCAGTGATGAGGAGTTTGCAGATGATTAGAGGCCTCCCTTCACTACATTTTGAGTTTTGACATTTTGGCATTTTGTCTTTTGTAATGCTATTGCTATTAGTATCTGTATTTACTATTTGGCATTTGCTACTCATTGTAATGATGAATCATGTAATCATCTTTATAGACTTTGTTATATCACATATGACATCAGATATTCATATTTTCGATATAATAGAAATCTCCAATTTGACAATTTCATTTGTCAAGTTTTATTTAGCAATTAGCATTCAAGAAATCTTCGTATTTAGATTTAGTATTTCAAATTTTGCTATGTTATAATTTTACTAATTTCCTATAGTTTCATTTGAAATGTAATTCTTATACTGTTATACATCTTTTCAAAACTAGTTTTTCAAGAACTATAAGTATATGTATAACTATATCAGCACCACCACCCCACCACGCAAAACCCCTCCCCGCCCCCCCCGTCCCCAAACTTAGGCCCTTTGTCCCCCCATCCCCAAAACCCATCCTACTGTCCCCATGTCCCCAACGCCTATGGAACACTGTGGAAATGTCAATGCAATTTATGGACAATGACCAAAAATAAAATCTCAAAGGGCTGATAGCAAGTCCAACAAGCACAATTAGCTCCCATCATATGAAGTCATTATATGGGGTTCGTACAAGGTTATGGCCCAACTTTGTGCTGTACAACTCATTGAATCAGTAGACTCAAATCAACCTTCAAAGTTGCAAGAACTCCCAACATAACACACCACAATATTTGAGGAGCCACAAGAATTTTCTCCTCGACATTCACATGATCATGCAATTCAATTGATTCTGCCCTTAGCACTAAAGAAAACATTCTTTGAGTTCTAAAAGATAATTTGACAATAGCCCAAAATGAAAGGAAGCAGCAAGTAAGTCGGCAGCACTTGGAGCCATACAAATAAACATCCTTGAAGCTAAAATGCAGCCAAAATTAGCTTTCAAATTCTATGGTCAATATCAATTTTTACAGTGGATTAGACTAGTTGCATACAAGTTGGACCTTCCATCATCTTCCAAGATCCATCCTATTTTTCATTTATCCTATTTGAAGCAGGTTCTTGGCCAGCACAATCAAATTTGAATAGCATTGCTAGAGCTCAATAAAGAAGGATTCATTATCTTAGAAATGGAGGCTATTCTGGATCATTGTTCATGCCAACTCAGCCACCACACTAGAACACGTGTTGGTACAATGGCAATGGTCCAAGCCAGAAGTCATGATTGGGAGCCACTCTGCCAATTCCAGCAGCATGTTAGCACCCTTACATCCTAACTCTTTTATTATGTACTAGGTATTAATAAATGAACGTTTGAGTGCAGATGCTTTGTATGCTGTCCCATAAGCTAATTAGAATAAAAGTATTTTGCCCACATGTATAGGGAAGTAGTAGTTGTCTTTAGTTGTGCAATATATAGTGTGCTGACTAGGCAAGAGAAAATCATCTTGATTGTCATTTTGTATTGAGTATTACTCTAAGGAGGCAGTGACCTTGAATCAGTTAGTGATATATTGTAATCAGTTTGGTAATATCAATAAAAATCGCTTCATTTTGTCTTTATTTACAGTGCATGTGCTATTTTCTGTTTTGGACATTTGTTTACAGGAATAACCATCACAGTTACTTCTCACACATATTCTACAAAAAATGCTGATATATTTCCACAATTAAATGAGTACATGGACTTCATATATGTACTTATAAATTGGTGAAATAAAATAGAAATTTCAGGAGATACGAACACTTCAATATTCCACTGACCATTCATGATATAACTGAAAAAAAACATCTATTGTGGCTCTATACAATTTCAGTATGGCTGAAAATTATAATCTAAATGTAAAAATTTACAGAATTTCAGATGCCTCTGCTTAACATGCAGGGGCATACTCAAATAAGTTGATAATTTTCATCCCAATTTGTAGTTCCATATATTTATTCTATTATTCATGGGAGAAGGTGCTCTGGAACAATACACCCCACAGAGATGGTTCAGGATAGTCCAATCTTGAGAAGAGCCTGCAGATCAAATAAATTTCACTAAATACACCAGAAGAATTGTTCATTTTCACTCTTGTGCTAGAGAGCTTCATGCCTGGTTCAACATCTAAAAAAAAGAAATACTTTGTACCCATAGCATTTAACCTCATTCTCAGCATGGAAGTTAAATTCATTTCCTTAAACTTTTCAGTGAGAATTTTGCTAGTGAACTAGTGACAATTTGCTTAACATCAATTGTACAATCCTATAGGCTACTGACTTTGAAGAGGTTGGTGATGTAAGGTAAGTCTTGGTATCTTCATTCAACTCAACAAAAAATATTGGAATCGAGCTTTTAACTGTTTACTTTAATTACTTGTTACTCACTCCAGTCAAGCAATAAGATTAAAATTTGCATATTTCTTATTCAGGAAAAAAATATATATTTGACCCTTTCCAATAACTTGTGCAGTTATCTATCATACCATGTTGCTTTGTTCACACACCGTTGGTTATTTTGTTGCTCAACTTCCTTCGCCATTGTACTCATTCCTTAATATGTAAAATTTATTTCTATGACCCAGAGTTGTTAGCACATGACCTACTCAGCATGCAGCAAAATCTTTTGGTGCTCAATGTCTTCTAAAATGTCCCTTTTGGTACATACACAATAATTCACCAACTGTTTTGTATTCTGTGGATTAACATAGCATTCATCTCTTGTTTTGACATGCAAATTGTTGCTGAAGTATGCTGCATTAATGTTTATAGGTTACAAAGTCGGTTGCACAATGGAAGAGCATTTCCATGATCAGGATTAATCATCATGTGACATCATTTAGGATCCTCTGGAAACTACTGATCAGCTCATGGGCATAAACTACAGTTTCGACCCAGGGGAATGAAGCTCTTAACTGGCAGGAATTTATGTGAGATACTAAATAGTAAATACATATGAGAGACTTGTTCAAATACTTATTCACATCAAGACTCGCAATGCCAGAGATGGGCAAAACCATTTTTGTTCTATAGTCTTGGAATTGGAAAAACCCTACACCTGGTCTCTGATTAAGGGAACAATAGTGGCATTCCTTCAAAAACATCACTGCCACTACCAACGTCTCGGATTGCCTTCCTCTACCAAAATACTCTATGCACTTAATCTTTCCTTATGGGTAGTTGTATGAGTAAAGTTCTAACCGTTCCTTAAAGTTTGTGTTACTAGTTCATCTTTCATCCTTGGTATTGAATCATTGTGTGATTCTCTTCTATTAATATATTGTGCTAGTGCTGATTTGTTTCTGATATTTGTCTAGTTATTTCCAAATCTAAGTTATAATTTGATATATTTTGGCATTTTGGGTTCTTTACAGTGGTATCAGATGGTAGCCCGTCTTTTCTCGTTTTTTGGTAGAAGAGGTTAATCACAAGAAGAAGAAAAAAAAGCAAAACGGAAACTGTACTGGCCAGCATTCCAAATTAAAGCAAGCAGCACCAGCTTTAGTCGTTCAAATCATAGTTCATCGTGGACATTGCTACTATCATTACAAGAAGTCTGGCATTTCCACTACCAGTGCTTATTTATCATCTATCTCAGGTTCCTTGGTTTAATGGCTGATTCTATAAACAATAGCCTAGTCCTGGCTTGTTTATAATTCCTGGCTTGTACCTTTCTTTGATACCATTCTTGAAAATTATCGTGCATTATGTCAAGCCTTTCTTGTCTGTGGATCTATCTTAAGTAAAGCCTCGTAATTCTGCAATAATTTGATTATATTTCATGCTCTCAGATGATATCAGAAGACCCAAAACTATGACAACCACTAGTGAGGTCCTGTAGATTTTAAGATTTATATCCCACCACAAGCTTCTTATATCAGCTGATATATGACAATATAATTTACAAGCAGATATGATATTTTATACTTATCTTGATATGTTGCTCAAAACCTAATCCACATTATATAATATTATAAATTGATCAAAACGGACCTTTATGTGGAAGTGTTTTCGGGCAACATAAAGGTAACTTCCAGTTTAATTGCTAATTAAATGGCCGACGTTCTTAGTAAATAAACTACAGGAAGCAGCACAATAAAAACTTCATTAGATCTTGCGTTTTATGAAGCAATTAAAGCCCATTTGAATGGCTTTAATACATATTCTTTGAAAGAGGTCGATAAATTAATGATAGGGTCATTTAGAGATCTAGGTTTTCATCAATGTGTCTAAATTTCTACTGGATAGTAGCTTAAAACAAGATGCAGGACAAAACAACATCAAATGTTATCGTAATTAAACTACTGAAGCTGTCGCAAAATAGCGCGCAACTCACTTGGTCTAAACATTACAAATTATAAGCTTCAATGATCCAAAAATTAAAATTACCTGAATCTCCGACAACAAGAACCCTCACTTGCCCGCATGGCGAAAACCCGTTTTGCTCTCGATTTCTATATCTATCTCTGTCCTTGTCACGCCGAAACATTTCTCCCAAATACAAATACCGAAAATAAACCCTGCTAATTTACTCCGTGCAACAAACAATCGCTCGTTGAACCTATTAGCCCCTCGACTGAAAGCAAATTCAAGCTAAAATCCGAAATACATTCTGCAAGCTCTCCCACAGCAAAAATGTCGGTCATCTCGGTACACTGACAGAAAAAAGATCCAGAAAAACCCCAATGTTTGCCAAATAGCGTTCAGAAAAGATCCTTTTCTCAGACTGATCACAAAAACGTTTCGAAAAAACTATACAGATCTTGAAAATATACATCCTTAGGCACGTAAAGTCGGAATGGGTACTACTAAAAATGATTCAAAGGTTTGAATTGCAAAGTCCAAATCACCCATCAGATCGGGCTTATTTTTGGCTTAAAATAGACAAGAAGGCTATCAAACTCTGGAGAATTCTGAGAGGAATTTGTGTTGAAATCCAGATGGAAAGTCCGTGCACGAGGATTGGAGAAGATTGTTGTTAAATAGGAAGGACTGTTGACAAGCTAGGACAGAAAGTAGCCTAACGGGCAGATCCACGAGGTTTTGATTTGTTTTTGGTAGCGGCACTTTGCTCTTTGTGTAAAATGTTGTTAATAACAATTTAATTTAAGTTATTTAGCCTATGTGGAAGTGCACGGATAAAGGGTCTTCCGTTGGAAAGGTCTGCATATCAAGAAATTTCAAGTGCATATAGTTTTTATTTATCATCTTTAGGCGGATGCGGATACTACTTGTTTATTCTAATAGAGAATTTTTACTCCTCGCCTTTATATAAGAAGGGGAACTATTGTTATCGCCTCAATCTTGTATATTAAAATTGTGTTTTGGGAATGGCGCTGGAAAATAAAGCTAAAGTATAGTTTATGTTTCGGGGAATATTTAGAAAAAGTGAATTTATTTTCCTATTTTTGCGATTCTGTGATTGGCGGTGTAATTTTTCTCGTGGTTTTCGCATTTTGTAAATATTTTTAATAATTATTATTATTGTAGGGAGCTTTGCTATTGGAAATATTTCATGAGTTTGTTTGTATAGTCATGTCTTGCCATGGACTCTTCGTGGGGACACGTGGCGTCTTCAGCGGTACATTTGTATTTACTATTTGCGTCTTTTTAGAGTTTGGGAATGGCGTCGGAAATTACAACTAAAGTATAGCTTATGTTTGGGGGAGTATTTAGAAAAAGCAAAAAAAAAATCTCTTTTTGCAATTTTGTGATTGGCGGGTATAGTTTTTCTCGTCGTTTTGGCATTTTGTAAATATTTTTAATAATAATAATAATAATAATATTATTATTATTATTATTATTATTATTATTATTATTATTATAAGGAGTTTGGCTATTGGAAATATTTCATGAGTTTGTTTGTATAGTCTGTCTTGCCATGGACTCTTCGTGGGGACGCGTGGCGTCTTGAGCAATACATTTGCATTTACTATTTGCATCTTCTCATTTATAGTCATCATTACTGTGTTATGGTGTGAAGGTTTAATGATGTCGACCGAATTGTTCTCCACGTTGTTTGTTCATTGGGTTAGGTTGTTTGATGAGGCTAAAGGGTTTTTCATCTACAGTGTTGGAAGCCAGAAAGGTGGCATTTGTAAGTTAGTGTATCTTTTATGCTTTCAATTTTTTGTTTCTTTGTTGTTTTGGTCGGATTGTTCGATGAGGGTGAAATTGGTGTCTTTTGAGAGGGTTTATGTGTACAATTTTCGTATTGAAGAATGAATCATTTGTAAGTTCCTACATCTTTTACAGTGTCGTTTTATAGTTTTTTACATTTCAGCATTTTATCGTTAATTTCTAGTGTGTGCACTCATTAAGCTCCTCTATATTGAAAGGGTTTGTATCTGTTGTATGGGGAGTGAAAAATGAAGCCTTTGTAAGCTTGTATGTCTTCTACAGTTTCGTTTTATAGTGGTTTACATATTTGCATTTTATGGGTGAATGTGTATTGTTAGTTGTTTGCATTTTATCTATTTATGTCTATTCTTCGCTATTCTTTATGGGTTAGTGTTTGTTGTCGAGTTAAATAGTTAGTTGCATTTCAATGTATCTGATGAAGATGAGAATAGTTCGTATTTTAAATATTTTTTGGGTTTTGAGGTTCTAATTCTGTTAAGGAATGTATTGTTTGTGTTGTTTGTCCATTTGTTTGGTTTATGTTTGTGAGTGTAGATATGGGTTAGCCTTTCTTGTTTGGTACTTTGCAATTGGCGGCTGCTTTTATGGGTTGTTGTTTGTTGTCGAGTTGAATACTTAACACCGTAATCCGTTAATGTGGATTCCTTTGTTATCCATGATTAAGAATGGAAATAGTTGGTTGTGATTATAGCTTATCTTCGGGGGAATATTTAGAAAAAGCAATTTTTTTCCTTTTTGCAAATTTGTGATTGGTGAGTGTAATTTTCCTCGTGGTTTTGGCATTTTGTAAATACATTTACTATTTGTGTCTTCTCATTTATTGTGAGTGGGGTGTAGTGCAGCTATCATTTCTGTGTTATGGTATGAAGGTTTAACACTGTCGCCAAATTGTTCTCTACGTTGTTTGTTCATTGGGTCAAGTTGTTTGATGAAACTGAAGGGTTTTCATCTACGGTGTTGGAAGCCAGGAAGGTGGCATTTGTAAGTTAGTTTATCTTTTACGCTTTCAATTTTTCATTTATCTGCTACTTTCGTTGGATTGTTTGATGAGGATGAAATCGGTGCCTTTTGAGAGGGTCTAGGTGTACAATTTTGGTATCAAAGAACGAAGCGTTTGTAAGTTCCTACATCTTTTACAGTGTCATTTTATAGTTTTTTAAATTTCTGCATTTTATGGTTAATTTTTGGTGTGTGCATTCATGCATTGCAATTGCATTTGAATTTATTAAATGAAAATGAAAATTAGTTGAAATAAATGGAAAAAGTCTGGGTATAAAATCATTAAACTCATCTCTGTTGAAAGGGTTTATATTTGTTCTATGGGGAGCGAAAAACAAAGACTTTGTAAGCTTGTGAACGTGTATTGTTAGTTGTTGTTTGCATTTTGTGTGTTTATGCCTATTCTTCACCATTATTTATGGATTAGTGTCTATATGTTTGTCCATTGTGATGTCCCCTTTCTAGCCAATTAGTTCATGGTTTGTCGTTAGCCCTTTTTGCCATGATCCCATGGGCTAACTTGGGCATTAGAGGGATCCTGAGGGTTTTTGGCCTAGGCATTTCCAGTTTCAAGCCAATCCGAGTTGATGTAATGTCCTCGTTTTTAAGGAATAATTATTATTTTAATTATTTAATGTTACTAAAAAGTGCAAAGTCAAAAAGGTAATATTAAATAATTATATTAATGGGCTATAAAGTGACTTAAGTGAAAAATAAAATATTAGGTCACATCAAGGAGTCACACTAACGAGTCACATCAAGGGGTCACATCAAGGAATATTAAAATATTCTTCTAAAAGCTTGTTGGACACTCTTCTTGGGTCTTTCTGGAAGATCAAGGAGTTCTTTATCAAGGGGAGTTGAGAGCTCATTTAGAATGCTTGGTTGGAGAGAAATTGATATTGCTTTCCAGTCTCTGCTAGAGATTGGATTTCTTGGGGCTTTGGGGACGAAATCCCTCATTGCTAGCTTCTTCTTCGCTGTTGAAACATACAATTAGGAAGATTTTAATATAAAAATCAAATTTCTATTGTTGGCTGAAGATTTATTATATGCTGGAGACTTCGTTGTAGCTGGAGATTTCTTGTATTCTGGAGTCCCATTTGCACATTTGAAAGGGGTTAGTGAAAGTGTAACTAGTTTTCAGATTATTTGTTGTGCTAAATCTTCATGTGTTGGTTGTACACTTTCTAGCTGGTTGTACATTTCCCTCTTGCTAGTGTTCATCCATACACTGCAGTTTGATCATTGTGGTTGTTGGTTGGAGGTTTATTGGAGGTGTTTTGGAGAAGGAAACAGGCTGCAAGTGTTATTCTTGTATTGCAATGAGTTCATGCGTTGATGGGTGTATTTTATAAGGCATTTGGAGACCATTTTGTACTACAGTAGACATAAATTCATTGTTGAATTTTATGGGTATGTCTGATTTAGATAATAGAGTATATTTCATGATCTAGGTTGTCTTTACTTTGTCAAAAAATTGAATATTTAATCCTAGGGAAAAATTTGGAATTTTCAGTTGTATTCCTCATTGTAATTTCCAATTGTCAGTTTTAAATGTTGCAATATATTTCCTATTGTTACTACATTATTTGGCATGGTCAAACTTTTAAAAAATGTCCAAAAAGAACTCACAAAATGCACCAGGTGACAACTAAACTACAAAAACCCAATTTATGAAATTATTGGATAAGGGGTGTTGTTACAATGGTATCAGAGCTAAAAATCCTGCCATCATGTCGGGGGTTCTAGCATGAACAATTCATGATATGTCAGTGAATGAAATACCACCATTAACTCATCATTACAACACTCAGAGAAATAGAGCATTCTTGAATACAAGGCTAGAAGATCACAGAGCTACAGGTGAACAGAATACAGGGAACATGGGAGAGAGAAGGGATATAGGTGAGGAAAGGTTTCTACAGTTGTTAGACACATTAGCTCAGGGGAAACGTTTAGCTTAATAGAGGGCTTAAGAATAGAGTCAAAGAATGGAGTTAATGATGCAGATGATAGCTAGGAAAATGGGACTGAATATTAATGCTAATATTGGTGGAGGAAATAATGGACAGAATGGAAACAATGGTCAAAATGGGGGAAACGGAGTAGGAAATGTTGGGGACAATTTTGCACATGTAGCCCAACCAACTAGGACAGTGAGTTCAAGACCCTTAATACCTACATTTCCACCTAGAGTATAGGCACAACCAAAAGTTGAACCTCAGATCACTAATATACAGGACCAGCTCAGGAGAGATTGGGAAGTTGGGGGTCCCAAATTTATAGCAGCCATTACTCTCAGGGACTACATGGATTTGAGGATGAAACACAGGCCATGGACTGGTGATAGAAACCAAAATTATGAGTTGAGGAAGAAAGTGGGGAAGCTGCAATTATCGTATTTTGATGCATCAGGAAAGACTATAGCACGTGCTTGGGTGCAAAAAGTTGACACTTATCTCCAGCTAAATCCTATGCCTGGGGAGGAAGCTATAAAATATGCAACTATACATTTGGAGGGAGTTGCACATGAGTGGTGGCACCATGGCATGGTCACCATGGGTCATGCACAGATCACCTCGTATGTGGAGTTCACAGAGAGATTGATAGAGAGATTTGACAAGAAGGACCCAGAATTGCACTTTAAGGAGCTTGCGTAACTCAAACAATGGGCACCTTTGGAGACTTACATTGCGGACTTTCAAAAGCTTTTAGTATTGGTTACAGATGTATCTGAACGAAGGATTTTGGTTTTGTTTATGGATGGGCTTGCGGATCCAATCAAGGGTTGGATTAAGGCTCTCAACCCACCCTCACCATAGGAAGCCATCAAGAAAGCAAGGGATATGGACTCCTCTACTTAAAAAAACAAATTTCAATCTAAGGGGTTTCCCTCTAAAAAGGATAAGGATAGAAAACCCTTTCATAGAGATTCCCATCAACCACGAGAATATTTGAAAAAACTTGATAATGATCAGCTTAATGAGCTCAAGAGAAATAAACTATGTTTCCATTATAGAGAGCCATGGGACCTCTCACACAAATGTGCAGCAAAGGCTAAGGCCAAATTGATCGAGTACTTTTCTGCAGAGGAGTCAGCATATGAGGGTTCAAAGCAGTCTTTAGAATTAGAGGAGAGTGAGGAGGAGAATGCATTAGAAGAGGAATTTGGTGATGAGAAAATAATCGCACGGTTGACAGGAGTCCAAAAGGCAATTACCTTTAAGGTGCGGGCTATGATACAGGGTCAACAAGTGATCTCATTGATAGATACATGAGCCACACATAATTTTATTGATGCTTGGTTGGTGGCCAAGAAGGGCCTACAAACTAAGCATGATGGGTTTAGGGTGATGGCGGCTAGCAGACATAAACTCTCATGCACACATAAGATCACCAACTTACACATGCAGCTAGGTGATTATGATCTTGTTGATGATTTCTATGTTGTGGACATGGGGGACTATGACGTAATATTGGGTATGACATGGATGGAATCCTTAGTGGAATTCACCTTCAACTTGGAGAAGTTGGAGATGAGGTTTGAACATTAGGGTAGGAAGGTAGTGCTTCGAGGCCTTTTAGATGGGGGACTTATAGTTGTGTCACTGAAGAGAATGGAGAAATTGTTTAGACATGAGTAGGTAGAGTAGGCAGCAGAGTGTCTTGTCATGCCTATAGTCCTAGAATAGCAGGTTAAGAGTTACCCTATGGACATTCAAAAGATTATTTCTAGGCACGATAAGGTGTTCGGTAGCATACCTCATAGGGTTCCTCCAGAGAGAGGGATTGAGCATGTTATTGAGTTGGAAGAAGGGGCTAAACCAGTGATTACCACCCCTTACCGTCATCCTAAAAAACATAAGGATGAAATAGAGAAGGCAATAAAAGAGTTATTAGAGATGGGCCATATCAGACCAAGTACGAGTCCATTCGCTTTTGCAGTAATGTTAGTGAAGAAAAAAGATGGGACAATGCGGATATGTATTCATTACAAGGCTCTCAATAAAAAGACTATCAAAAATAGGTACCCCATCCCGAGGATAGACGAGTTGATAAATGAGCTACATGGAGCACGCTACTTCTCTAAGATTGACTTGAGGTTCGGATATCATCATATCAGGATGAGGACATAGGATATTGAAAAGACAGCCTTTAGGTGCCATTATGGCCACTTCAAGTTTTTGCTTATGCCATTTGGGTAACCAACGCACCTGCTACTTTTCAGAGTCGCATGAATCAAGTGTTTAGAAGGCAGTTAAGGAAATTAGTATTTATTTTCTTTGATGATATTTTGATATTTAGCAAAGCTTGGGAGGAGCACTTGCAACACCCAGAAGAGGTATTGAGTATTTTGGAGAGTGAATCACTATATGCCAAGAAGTCTAAATGTGAGTTGGGCATGACTGAGTTGCTTTATCTTGGGCATATCATCAGTGTGGATGGGGTGAGGGTCGATCCAAATAAAATTAAGGCTATAGTTGAGTGGCCTACCCCCACGAACCTTACTCAACTTAAAGGGTTCTTTGGGCTATGTGGATTCTATAGGAGGTTTGTAAAGGGTTTTTCACAAACATCAGCTCCATTGACAAATCTCACCAAGAAAGGAGCCTTTGACTGGTCAACTTCCGCACAACAGTGTTTTGAACACTTTAAGCAGGTAATGTCATCATGTCCAGTGTTAGCTCTTCCAGACTTCACTAAGCCATTTGAGTTACATTGTGATGCCTCAGGGGACGAGATAGGTGTAGTCTTGATGCAGGAGAAACATCCCATAGCGTATGAGAGCAGGAAGTTAAGGGGGGTGGAGAAGAGTTATTTTATATATGACTGTACGATGTTGGCCATAATGCATGCATTGACCAAATTCAAATCTTATCTTATAGGAGGTAGATTTGTGATTAAGACTTATCACAATAGCATTAAGTATTTTATGGGCCAGAGAGATCTTAATGACAGGCAACATGAATGGATTACAAAATTGCAGGCTTATGACTTTGACATAGAATTTGTTAAAGGAAAGAGAAATGTTGTGGAAAATGCCCTTTCCAAGAGACCACACATGTGTTCCTTGGTAGAGATATCCACTGATTAGAAGGAGAAGTTAATAGCAAAGTATGCAAAAGATTCTTGGGTAGCAGGGTTGATTGAAGGTACTATACAAGATGACAGATTCACAGTGATAGATGACTTGATTTTCTATAAGGAGAGGATTTATTTGGTGCCTTCATCTCGACTTAAGGAGCTAGTCTTGAGGAATTTTCATGAATCTCCATTAGCTGGCCACCTCGAGTTCTTCAAAACTTACATGAAAATCAAGGAGAGATTCACATGGAAATGGCTCAAGAATGATGTCTTGACATTTTTTAGAGAGTGTGCAGTGTGCCAGCAGAACAAGAATGAGCACACCTTTCCAGTTGGGTTGCTACAACCCTTACCCATTCCAGATCAGAAGTGGGAAAGTATCTCAATGAATTTTATCATAGGGTTACCCAGGGTATAGGGTAAGGATTATATATTTGTGGTGGTTGACAGGTTAACCAAATTCACTCACTTTTTTGCTATTGCAGCCACTTATACAATAGTTTAGGTAGCAGAATTATTCTTCAGGGAGGTATTTAGGCTACATGGGTTGCCTAGATTTATTGTGAGTGACAGGAACAAAAGTTCTTGAGAGCTTATTTTGGCAAGAACTCTTTAGGTTGAGTGGTACTGAGCTCATTCCCAGTACCAACTATCACCCACAGACAGATGGTCAGATAGAGATAGTGAATAAATGGGTGGAGGGTTACCTGTGGAATTATGTGTTGGCACAACAGAAGGCCTGGGTCAGATGGTTGCATATAAGGGAATATTGTTACAACACCGCATATCACATGACCATCAAGATGACTCCATTTTTGGCACTTTATGGATACAAGGCTTCAAATTTTATGGACTTACTATTAGGTGACAACAGGGTGCCTAAAGCTAAAGAACTGTTACATGATAGCCAGGACATTCTAAGAGCATTGAAAGAAAACATTCAAAAAACACAAAATCAACAAAAGTTGTATGCTCATCGACACAAAGTAGAGCACAGTTTCGAGGTTGGGGATATGGTATATCTCAGACTCCAACCTTATAGGCAGTCGTCACTTAAGAAGAGCGGGGCAAAGAAGTTGAAACCCAAGTTTTATGGCCCTTTCAGAGTTGCTTGTCGTGTTGGTGAGGTGGCTTATGATTTAAGTTACTTGTGAACAGTAGGGTGCATAATGTATTCCATGTTTATAGGATTAAGAAATCCCTCAGTCATAATGTTGTGCTTTCTGCAGAGCTACCCCCTCTGGATGAAGAGGAAAAACTGGTATTGGTCCCTGAGGCAATCATTGATACCAGGGAAAGAACACTTAGAAAGGGGGTCATTAAGGAGTACCTGGTTAAGTGGAGGAATTTTCCAATGGAGGATGCTACTTGGGAGAATGAATAGGTGTTGCAACATCCAAAGCTAAAATTGCTTGAGGACAAGCAATTTTGGGAAGGGCGGACTATAATGTCCCTTTTCTAGCCAATTAGTTCATGGTTTGTCGTTAGCCCTTTTTCCATGATCCCGTGGGCTAACTTGGGCATTAGAGGGATCCTAAGGGTTTTTGGCCTAGGCATTTCCAATTTCAAGCCAATCTGAGTTGATGTAATGTCCCCATTTTACGGCCCTCTTAAGGAATAATTATTATTTTAATTATTTAATGTTACTAGGCAAAAAGTGCAAAGTCAAAAGGGTAATATTAAATAATTGTATTAATGGGCTATAAAGTGACTTAAGTGAAAAATAAAATATTAGGTCACATCAAGGAGTCACACTCAGGAGTCACATCAAGGGGTCACATCAAGAGGTCACATCAAGGAGACACATCAAAGAGTCACATCAAAGAGTCACATCAAGGGGTCACATTAGTGGGTCACATCAAGGGGTCACATCGAGGAGTCACATCAAGGAATATTAAAATATTCTTCTAAGAGCTTATTGGACACTCTTATTGGGTCTTTCTAGAAGATCAAGGAGTTCTTTATAAAGGGGAGTTGAGAGCTCATTTGACATGCTTGGTTGGAGAGAAATTGATATTGCTTTTCAGTCTTTGCCAGAGATTGGATTTCTTAGGGCTTTGGGGACGAAATCCCTCATTGCTAGTGTCTTCTTCGTTGTTGAAACATACAGTTAGGAAGATTTTAATATAAAAATTAGATTTCTATTGTTGGTTGAAGATTTATTATATGTTGGAGACTTCATAGTAGGTGGAGATTTCTTGTATTCTAGAGTCCCATTTGTAGATTTGAAAGGGGTTAGTGAAAGTGTAACTAGTTTTTAGATTATTTGTTGTGATAAATCTTCATGTGTTGGTTGTACACTTTCTAGTTGGCTATACATTTCCCTCTTGCTAGTGTTCATCCATAAACTACAGTTTGATCATTGTGGTTGCTGGTTGGAGGTTTATTGGAGGCATTTTGGAGAAGGAAACAAGTTGCAAGTGTTATTCTTGTATTGCAGCGAGTTCATGTGTTGATGGGTGTATTTTCTCAAGCATTTTGTACTACAGAAAACATAAATTCATTGTTGCATTTTATGGGTATGTATGGTTTAGATAATAGACTATATTTCATGATCTGGGTTGTCTTTACTTTGTCAAAAAATTGAATATTTAATCCTAGGGAAAAATATGGAATTTTCAACTGTATTCCTCATTGTAATTTCCAATTGTCAGTTTTAAATATTGTAATATATTTCCTATTGTTGCTGCATTATTTGGCATGGTCAAACTTTAAAAAAAATGCCCAAAAAGAACACACAAAATGCACCAGCTGACAACTAAACTACATAAACCCAATTTGTGAAATTACTGGATAAGGGATGTTGTTACATTCGTATTTGAAGTATTTCTTGGGGTTGAAGTTTAAATTGTGTGGAAAAATGTGTTATTTGCATTGTTTTCACATTTGTTGAGGTTGTTTGTCTGGGTGTGTTTATGGGTTGGTCTTTCTTGTTGAGTGAAGTACTTGGCGTGATAGTGTGCTTGTCATGATTAAAAATGAAATTAGTATTTCCTTCGCATGCATGCACTGCGACTGCACTTGAATTTATTTGATGAAAATAAAAATTAGGTCCAACTAATTGGAAAATGTGTAGATGTAAAATGATTAAGTCTGTGTCTGTTGAGAGGGAATCTGTTGTTGAGTTAGATATATATGTGTGTGTGTTTTTATACATGTGTATATATGTACATAAAGACATACGTATATGCAAGTATACATATAGGTATGTATACACACACACACACACACACACACACACACACACACACACACACACACACACACACATATATATATATATGTATTTCTATCTGTATATATATATATATGTGTGTGTGTGTGTGTGTGTGTGTGCATATAGATATATATCTTTGTGCATATATATATATATATATATATGTAGATATGTTTGTGTTCTACATTTTTCATTAACTGGGATCTGTTTTTATGTTTATTTTGAAAAGATGCATATATATATATGCCTACATTTTGTGTGTTAATGTCTATTCTTCGTCATCATTGATTGTTTCTATGGTTAGTGTCTGCTGTCGAGTTAAACACTTAGCACCCTAATTCATTAATGTAGATTTCTCTGGTAGTCATGATTGAATTTTGTTAAGAGGCATAGATTTCACCGTCATCAATCAATCTGTCAAAAAAGGTTGCATTTGTAAATTCTTTTATCTCTCACAACAGATGTGGACTTGATGCTCATCATAAAATCTGTCAACAAAGAATGTGTTTGAAAGTTTTGATTGCATGTGTGAACTTTGTGTATACCATGGCTGGGGCGGTTAAGGTTTTAATGGAATTCATGATAGTTCTTGTGTGCAACTTGTTTATCCTATGCAAATTGAAAACATTTTGCATTGTCTATTACTTCAGTTCAACTGAATTGTTCGTACATGGAAGAGTGATAGATATTGGAAGATGTCTATATGTACATGATATAATTGATATGTGATTGACGTTTCAAATGATGCATGTCATGAATATTTTGTACAGATAAGACATCTTCCAATGGTGTCTATTTGGAATTGTTAAAATGACGTTTATATTTTTCACCCGAAAATGCCTACTCATTGACATATGGTGTGTTGTTTGCTCTCTGTTCATATTTTGCAGTTGCAATTTATAGTTTGCAGAAATGGAGTGTAAAATGCAATTTTATTGTAATGATCTCTTGCTATGCATGTGCCATTGGTGCAATTTTGCATGTGGTGTTGCCAGTAGTGGGTCACGTGTTGTGTGCATATGATTGCATTCTCAATTTAAATTGATAGGTTTTGAATTGTGGCAAATAGATTGAAGTAAATTTCCCATTAATGGATTATGCTTTTAAGTTTCATGCATGTCAAGGAGAAAGGATCTTACCTATATACATATATATGTATATATATATATATATATATATATATATGCATATATACACATATGTATGTTTTTATGTGTATGTGTGTATGTACATATCTACACACAAAGACATACATATATGCAATATGCAAGTATATATATAAGAGTGTACACACACACACACACATATATATATATATGTATGTATGTATGTATATGTATGTATGTATATATATATATATATATGTATAAATGCATATATGTATCTATATATTTGTGTGTGTGTATGTGTGCCTATATATATGTGTGTGTTGTGCATTTTGCATTTACAAGGATCTGTTTTCTCCTCAGTTCTGAATAGACTCAAGTGCAGCTGCTATTTATGCATAGTTGTGTCAAGACCTGTGCCTGCCAGGCAAAAGATTGTTTGTGTTTTTCACCACACGCACATATGTACATACATACATACATACATACATACATACATACATACATACATACATACATATATATATATATATATATATATGACTGCAAACTCTCATTAATGGCTTCTGCTATAAACTTCAATGGCTTGTAGTTTTTATTCATTTCCTTACATTGCCTCTCAGACACATAAACTTGGGAAAAGCTTGTTGCAATGACATTTGGGTTTTGTTTACTCACTTGCTCGGATTGTTTGATGAGACAGGCATTTGTGTCTATTGACAGGATCTATGTCTTCCATCTCCAAAACAAAGAAAGAACTAATTGTAATTTGATATGTGTACAAAATCCATGTCTATTGAGAGGGTTATACATGTCATATTCAAAGCCTAAAACAAGTGATTTGTAAATTCTTTTGTTTTGCATTGTTTCTTCATTTGCCCAGGAAAACCAATCAATATGAAAACCGTGTCTCCTATGAGGGGTTATTTCTATGATGTTCAAAACAACAAACAAGTCATTTCTAAGTTTGAACATCATTTACACTGTTGTGCTCTACTTTTTACTTTCTCTCCCCGCTTTGACTGTCTTTACAGGTGTGTGCATGTATGTGCATGTGCATATATATAACTCTACACATATACAACTACATATCTGTATAGGTATATACATATGTATGTACAAATGTATGTACAAACATATAAATTTTCATTTTCCCCCTCTGGATGTTTACACATATATATGTGTATGCATATATATATATATATATATGTGTGTGTGTGTGTGTGTGTGTGTGTGTGTATGTTTATACTAAAACATATGCATATATATGTATGTATCGATGCATTTGTTCTCACATATATCTATGTCTTCATATATGCTTATGTGTGTACATGTATGCATATATGTATAAGTATGTAAATGTGTATATGTGAGTGCACCTCTTTGTGCATATAATGAGGTTTGTATATACATATATATGTCTATGTATATATATCTGTATGTGTATCTATATGTATGTGGTTGGTGAAACAAAAAAGGTTGTATATATATGTATGTGTATCACCTCAATCTTGCATATTAAAATTGTGCTTTGGGAATGGCACCGAAAAATAAAGCTAAAGTATAGCTTATGTTCGAGGGTGTATTAGAAAAAAATGAATTTATTTTCCTGTTTTTGCGATTCTGTGATTGGCAGATGTAATTTCCCTCATGGTTTTGGCATTTTGTAAATATTTTGTGTTTTCCAGTGGTCATTAGTCTTGCAAGGATCTATGCCAATAACAATGTGAGGAGGTATGACCTGGACCGTCTAAGAAACAATACATAGTCAGCTAGATATATTAATCAAATATCTAGCTATTATTTTCATTATGTGCTCCATAAACATCGTATGTTGTCTGTTAGGAAAATTGCAATGTCATTTTTTTAGAGACGATAAACAATTACAATTAATGCATTATAGTATATGTTTGTGACCTTTTGGGAGCAACTTTGAAGCTAACCATAGATATACAGACTGAGAATGCACACGGATTTAGGGCTATCGCAACATGTGTTGTTGAGGAAGTAGAGATAAGCATTGAAAAGTTGAACTAGGAAGTGAGTAAGGTTTTAACTATTTTGTCTTATATATTCATTTTTGAATGTTCCTTGGATTGTGTGAGATATAGAAATTGAAATTAAATCCACAATAGACAATGCAATGTCTTTTTCCATTTCACTCATGTAGTCTTCTTGTGTTATTTATAGGACCGTGGATATGGTATTACAATGTTATTGGCTGAGTAACAAGACATTGCAGCTTGTTGAGATGCACCAATGCAGTGGTAGATCACACCCCATCTTTATTTTTAGTTTGTGCTTCATGATTTGAATAAGTTTGTTATTTATTTTGTGTTATGCATGTGTACTATTTAGATCTTTCCTAATGCAGTTTATATGGTTTGTGCCAATTGTTGTAGTAATTCTTCCAAATGTGATTTTAATCTTGTTTGGCTTTCAACAATTTCTTGACAAGTGTTCCTGTTTAGGCAGTTATGATTATGGGAATGTTGTTGTTGTTGTTTCTTCAAACACTAGGAAATTGCTATTCAGAAAGGTAGCTAGAATCACAACGTCAAAATCCTATTTGTTTGAAGTGATTTTTGACGTTACTAGCTACATCTATTGCTTGCCTTCTACAAGCAAACTATTGCTTCTAGTATTAAGGCACCTACAAATATTAATAGTAAATAAAATATATGCAACTATGTATGAGAATTTCCAATTAGGCAAGGCAACCACTACTAACAATGCAACTTATCTTCTAGACATATTGACAATGATTTCATTACGTTTATCTTGAATAGGTGAACATGTTTGATTAGCTATTGGTGTTTCATGGATATACAATTAACTTGAATAAGTTTCAATATAATTAAGCAGACTTACATTAAGAAGCAATTGCATCACAGTGTGAACATGGACATCGAATTGCTAAGTAGGCCCATAAACATATCCATTTAATAAACCAATAAAGAGAGCCATTTGATATCATTGAATTGCTAAGCAAGCCCATAAACATACCCATTTAATAAACCAATAAATGTAACCATTTGATATCAAACAAATTATATAGCAATGTGCATAGTGTTGGCAACAACATTTACATATTAGAGGACAAAAATTTGTAGTGACATTGGAGGTTATAGCATTGAAGAGACTTCTTTTTCAGAAGAGCATTTAAGTATCAAACTATATATCATTATACTTGACAAATTACCAGTGTATGTGACATGGTTTAATACTAAAAATGCTTTGGTGAAAAGAAGCCTCTCCAATGCATAGCTGAACCAATATGGCTACGTAAACAAACAAACACTCGGGGATGTTTGAGAATTTGGAGCATTGAATGGACCTTGATCTTCGATTTACAAGCAAAATTGATCAATATCAAAACCGTGTCTCCTACCAGGAATTATTTCTATCATGTCCAAAAAAGAAACAAGTCATTTGTAGGTTTTTAACATTATTTATACTGTTGTTCTCTAGTTTTCTCTCTCTTCCTTCTTTCACTACCTTTACAAGTCACTGTCTCCTCTTCAGCTGCAGACTTAACGCCATAAATCATCAATGTTTGCTTCTTTGTTGTCAACAACTAACAAAGCATCTGCTAGGTTCAAGTGCACTTCCCATCAATAAATCTAGGTATCAAGCTGTTGTTAAAGATATAGGAACTTACAAAGTCCATCTTTCTCGCTTGCAATATGGGAAAACCAGTAGGGAAATGAAAAAAATTACAATGGCCACCTTTCTTGCTTCTAACACAGTAGATGAAAACCCTCGTAACAGACGCAAGCTTCAGCCTCATCAAACAACCTAACTCAATGAACAAACAACACAGGTAAAAATTCGCTTGCCAATGTTAAATCTTCACACCAAAACACACTAATGATGACTGCACTCCAACTTACTCACAATAAATGAGAAGACACAAATAGTAAATGCAAATGTACTGCTCAAGGCGCCACGCGTCCCCACGAAGAGTCCATCCCAAGGCACGACTATACAAACAAACTTATGAAATATTTCCAATAGCAAAGCTCCCTAAAATTATTATTATTATTAAAAATATTTAGAAAAATGTCAGAACCATAAGGAAAATTACATATGTCAATCACAAAATTGCAAAAACAAGAAAAAAAATTCACTTTTTTCTAAATATTTCTATGAACATAAGTTATATTATTTACTCATTTTAGCTTTCTTCTATATTAAACAAATTATCTTTCTAATATTTACATGTTTTATGCTTTCAACTCTTACTTGCGTAGCCTAATTGCCATATTTAATCTCTCTGTACAGTTACTTATATCAGTAAAGTTTGATAGGGAGGCTCAGTTAGTGTCGATTGATATTCATGCACCTATAACCACAATGAAATTATCATTTCTACATACATGAAGTTGACTGATTCTATGTACATAAAACTATTTGGATCCTGATAAATTGTACATTACATTATTTACTGTAATCTATCAGATATCATATTTTTGATACACGCTACTTAGTCGAGCATATTTATCCTGTGTTTGATATAAACATTTTATTAATACAAGTTTTCATACAAAGTTCATTTGACTTAATTTTCATTTAGGCTAGTGGTATTTTCCTCCTACTTTTCTCACTCGCTTGATTTGTTTTAATAATAATAATTACTCTACTGAGCTTTGCCATTGGAAATACTCGATGAGTTTGTTGATATACTTATGTGTTGGCATGCATTCTTCTTCATGAAGACTTCACATGATAATGTACTATTCATGATCAAGAGTGGAAATAATATTTCCCGCGCACGCAGTCATTGACACTGCACTTGAATACATTAAACGAAAATGAAAATTAGGTCTAAGTATGTCCATATATGTATGTCATCATATATGCTCATATGTATACATGTATGCATATATGTATATATATGTAGATGTATATATGTACGTACACCTGTTTCTGCATATAACTAGGTCTGTACATACATATATATTCCTATGTATATATATATATATATATGTATGTGTATCTATATATATATATATAATTCAAATCTATTGTGTGCTCATGAGAGAGTGATATGAATTGAAGGATGTCTATCTGCACAAGATATGTCTGATTTATCGTGGATTTGAGCAAATGAAAAAACAATGCAAATACTACATTGGTTGACAGATTTTAAACTGCATACCATAAGCCACTAACGATGGGTGGATTTTAGTCTACTCAAAATAAATAAGAGCTTGCATATACTAGATGCAAATGCACTGCTTAATATAATACAAATGTGTGCAGAACTAGAAAATGACACTGTAAAAGACATATGAGCTTACAAATGCCTCATTTTTCATTCCCAATACAATAGACATAAACCCTTTCAACACACACACGCTTAATCAGTTTACACCCAGGCATTTTCCAATTACTTCGACCTAATTTCCATTTTCACGAAATAAATTGTAGTGTAGTTGCAGTGCACGCATATTTGTGAAATGCTTATGCTTTTCCAATGTTTTTTATTTTTACTATATACATGTTTTTCATTGCACAGGTGTTTGTGGGTAACTGGAATTGTCTACAGTATTTGACATGCTTGGTCTATAGCTGGTGCTGGTACTGAATATTGGAAATTGGAATACATGGTTACACAGATTTGCTATTTATTATTAAGGTTGATAGGTCCTTTATTTTTTTCCAGGTGGCAGCTGTCATTCAGACCATTTGTTCCATATGTCAAAGCATAGAATATCGAGTTTTTAGCATGCTATGGCGTAAATTTGTAAGTTCATTTCCTTTTTTTATCCCTAGTTTATATAGTTATGTTCTATTCTTCTTGTAACAAAATCATTCTCTTTAAATTTAGGTGTGCTAAATTGCAATTATATTCATGTGCGGAGTCTGCTTCCTTGTGTCGTTGTTTGCAATTGTTTAGTTGTTGTTATGTTATGCCTCTATATTGTTACTATGGCATGGAACAATGACATTCTCCCAAATTGACATTGACATGTTTGAATAAATATTCCATTTATATCTGTAGTTATACATATCAGTACTTGGTTGCCTATTTTCAATTTCTTTCATAACACTGTTATTATAACAATGAACAAATGCATTAGTGATTAAATTGAACTTTATAATAGTGTTATCAAATTCTATTTTACCATCCTCTTTAATATTTTGAATTTTTTTCCTAGGCTTCATTTTTCAATGCAAGCAGCAATTGACAAAATTAGGCCTTAGCAGGTAGAATGCATTGAAAATCTCTTTGAGGTTATTATGGAAAATAGTTCCTCAGAGTATAATGTGTCATCTTCAATCAATCCTTTTGCATGAATTCTAGATCTTTGATCCGCTACTCTGAAGAAAACTACTTTTAGAGAATGCATGTCTACATGTTCTTGACGAAGGTCATCAAACTCGAAGTAGCAAATCAAAGATATGAAATTTATGCAAAAGGGTTAATTCAAAATTGGACATTATACTCTATAGAACTTCTTCCTTGAATAACTTCAAAAATATTTTCAACACATTGTATCTGGCAAGACCAGAGTTTTCAAATTGTTTCTTGAGTAAAAATTTGAAGCTTTACTCGACACCTGACAAGCTTATGGCTTTGAGCGGGCTCTACAAGCTGGGGACATTCTTCACGGATGAAATTGGAAATAAAATTCACAATGGAAAGGAGATTGGTGAAGTAGAATTTGATGAAAACTTCTGCAAAGTTTCGGGTAAGGAACGATGCCTTTTCTCACTATTGGGATGGAAAGAGTCTCAATAATTTTGTTGAAGTAAACAATTTTAGTATGATTTTGAAAGCATGTTGTATACAATAGGCTGTCTATCGACATGGGCTTGTCTACACTGCTTTATTGCATGTGGGAGACATCAAGTCACTATATCTCATGCAAACGTTGCAATGACAAATGTTTAGAGTTTTACAAAAAGTAAGACACAAATATCTCATTCCATATATTTGCAGAGAAATTTGGAAAACACAAACTGATTCTCTTGCAAAATAGAAGATGGTCCAATCAATTGACAAACAAGATGAAAAAAGGCAAGTACCTTATTTTGTTTGTCTTGCATAAGATATCACTCTTTATATGTATAATTAAAAGTTTAGTTTTAGTCATTCTTCATGTTGCATCATGCAGATTGAAAACAACAACTACAAAGCCATCAACCATCTTTGATATATACAAAATGCAAGTAGTTTTACCATTTGAAGGTGATGAGTTGGTTGTTTATGGACCTCCTATTACCAATAATTTTCAAATACTTTCACTGCTAGGAGCATTATTGAACCCATTGAGAAAGTCTGTTAAGAACACCAATTGATTCTTGGTACAACCATTTTGCAACTCATCCAATCAAATGACAGGTTCTCTATTGGACCAATTGGTGTTATTGGTACTAGTTATTTCCAAGTGCCAATGCAATATGAGTTCCAAGTTAAAGTTGGAGAGAGCGAAGATGATTTTGCCACTGTGAGATGTTTTGAACAAATCATGGCCACAACATAGGATTTGAGCACTTTTCTTTTCAAATCTATTAGAGAGTTAAGGTAACTGAATTTATTATGTGTTCAATATAACATGCTTTCTGTCTTCAAGGATGGTGCTTGTCAAAATTATTTTGTAATTTATATGCTCTTGCAATTCATTAATAGTTTATGATGAGAAGCCTCCACTTTGTTCATAACAACATTGTTTATGTCCCTTGTTCAAATGCAATTAAGTGATTCTTGTAGGATCAGTGCCTCTCAGGGCCCATTCATGGCCATTTGCTTTGTCTTGATTCTTACATGTTTTGTATCTACATTTCAGTTCACTCCTACAACACTAAAATTCTCATGTGTTGTGCATTCAATTGTTCACCCTGTTTGTCGATACTGAAATCTATTAATTAGCATTTCTTCCGTTTATATGCACTTGCAATTTACTAATGGCTTTTACTGTGAACTCTTAAATCTGTTATGACAAAATTGTTTTTGTTTCCTCTCTATTTGCTTAGATTAGGTTCGGCGTGAAGAACAAGACATGTGTAAGTTCAAATTTCAATTACATTGTCATTTCCTTTGCTTGTGCGCTCATTTCTTCATATTGTTTGAGGTTGATGAAATATGTTTCTGTTAATAGGGTTTTATGCTTGCAGTAGTGCAAATGAACCATGAGGCAAATGTAAGTTGCTACACCTTTTGCAATGCCAAATATGTTTAAATTAGGAAAATACAAAAAAGAAGACCAAAAAAAATCGATGGCGAATGACGATGTTGCAAAAATAGAGATAGATAATTTGACATTGGCAAAATCTGCCACTATTCAAATGCTTTTATTCTATGATAGTGGATAGCAAAAAACGGGCCTTTGTAAGTTTTTATATGTTTTACACTGTCATTTTTGGCTATGTTCTTTCATTTGCTCACATTTTCTGGCAAAAGCAAAATCCATGGATGAGGAAAAGGCCTATGTGTATTGCTCTACAAGAGAGGGTTGATGCATCTGTAAGTTCATCTATGTTCAATGTTGTTGCTTTGCTCATGTCTTTGTATTATGTATTTCTACTCCCATGTCAAATCTCAATAACACAATATATATACATGCTTTTTTTCATTTCCATTGTTTATTTATCCACTTGTCTTGATTCTTTCATGAAAACGAAGTCTTAGGCATTGAGCCCATTTATGCAAATTTTATGACCTGTGAGAAAACAGATTTTGCATTGTTTATTCGCTCCACCAAGGTCTTTCATGTGACTGCAAACTTTCCCCCTGACCAGAATTTATCTATGTCATACTAACAACTAGTAACAAAACAGTTGTAAGTAGGGATTAATGTCTATTATTTGTGATTTTCTACATTATGTGGTTTATGTCATTGCCTCACTGCAACCGTCACGAGGGCTAGGCATAGTTAATGGCTTCTAGTGATAAGTATCTATCATGTTGAGAAAAGGATGGTGTACATTATTCATTCACTCGCTTTAATTGTTACAGGACAACATAGCCTGTGTCTCTTGAGTAAACTTATGGCTTTCATAGTCTAAGCAATAGACCAAGCATTTCTAAGTTGCTATATCTATTACACTATTATTTTTTGCATTGCTTATTCATATACTTACAATATTTAATGAAAGTAAGGCCTTTGTCTGCTTGCAGGGTTTATGTCCATTGTACTTCAACTAAATAACAACCTACCTATAAGTTCCTCTATCATTTACATTGTCATTTTACACTTTTTGGCATCTTTTCATTTTATGGGTTTCTGGCTATTGTCTCTAAAACAAAAATAATACTTTGATCAACAGAATTAGAACTTGAAAACCAAGAACTATTTAAATTACAAACTATTATGATCTTGATCAAATAAATTGAAGTGCACCTAAGTATTTAAGCTAACAACAGACACTAACCCATAAAGAATAGCAAAAATAGACTTTTACACAGAAATTGCAAACAACACCACATGGAGACAATGATTTTATACTGACATATTTTCCAATTAATTGGATCTAATTTTCATTGTTGTTTAATAAATTCAAGTGCAATTGCAAAGCATGAGTGCACACAGTGCAAATTAATCATAAAATGCAGAGATGCAAAAAACTATAAAATGACACTATAAAAGAGATAGGAACTTACCAACGCCTTGTTCTCCAATTCCAAAAACCATGAAAAACTTAGTATGATAATATGCTTGTCATGATTAAGAATGGAAACAATATTTCCTTCCCATGCATGCTATGCGGCTGCACTTGAATTTATTTGGCAATTATCCAAATTGTGTCCAACTAACTAGAAAATTACTGGGTGTAAAATGATTGAGTGTTTATCTATTTACACAGTCTATGTCTACTATATTGGGAGAAAAAAATAAGGCGTTTGTAAGCTCATATGTCTTCTACAGTGTCGTTATGTAGTTTTGTATACATTTGTATTGAGCAGCAGAGAAATGAAAAAATAAAGCATATTATAGTCATGTTTTGCCCTGGACTCTTTGTGGGGACGCATGGCGACTTGAACAGAACATTTGCATTTTATCACCTCAATCTCGCAAGATCATGCAACCCTCACTAATTTCAATGTCTATATAGGAACTCACTATGGATTTACTTTTTCAATTCCAAAATTGCACACATAGACCCTCCAAAAAGGCATTGATTTCATCCTCATCGGACATTCCAAGCAAACTAGCTGACAAATGAAAAAATCAAAGCATAAAAGATAGAGTAACTTACAAACGCCACCTTTCCCATTTGCATCACAGTAGATTACAAGCTTAAATCCATTCACAAATACTAAACAATAAGCATTCACTCATAAAAATCAAAGAAGCAAAAAGAACATGGCATGGCATTGAAAATGATGTAGCAACTTACAAATGCTTTATTATTCAATACCATAAGGCCAAACATAAACCTTTTGAAAGTGGTAGTGAGTTCACTCTCATCAAACGATCTGACCTATTTAGTAAACAATTCCAAAATGAAAGTGTAAAAGATATAGGAGCTTACAAATGTCATCTTTTTTGCTTTCAACATGGTAGACATAAAGTCTTTCAACAGACACAAATCTCTACCTCATCAAACAATCCAGACAAATGAACAAACAAGGAAAAAAAGAACTACATCTCAATCTACGGACTTGCAAATAGTAAATGCAAATCTAATGCTTTAAATGCCATGTATCCCTAGTTAGAGTACATGCGATGACATAACCATACCCAAAAATGAAAACATTTATGAAATATTTCCAATAGACAAATTCGCTATCATAATTACTAAATATATCACAAAATAATTATGACACGATGGAATGTGCTCATTAATATTGGAAATGTTCCATGGCTTCTAGTCTTTTTTGATATGGTTGTCCTCTCACATTTTCTCTTACTCTGCATGCATAACATTCTAATAATAGACTTATGCATATATAATGTGCCAATTCTATTTAATGTCAATAGACTCTAATGCAATTGTCATTATTGGCTTCTGCTATAAACTTCAATGACTTGCAGTGTTTATTCATTTCCTTTTGCTAGCTCTCAGAACAGGCTAACTTGGAAAAAAAACTTCTGCATTGTCATTTGGGTTTTGTTTATTCACTTGCTCGGATTGTTTGATGAGGCATACATTTATGTCTCTTGACAGGATCTATGTCTACCAACATCAAAAGAAAGAAAGACCTGGTTGTAGCTTCATATCTCTACAAAATCCATGTCTTTTAAAAAGGTTTATACATATCATGTTCGAAGCCAAAACCAACTAATTTGTAAGTTCCCATACCTTGTTCATATTTATTTTATGCATTTTTTATTCATTTGCTCATGAAAACTGATCATCATGAAAACTGTGTCTCCTAGTAGGGATGATTTCTATCATCATGCATATTTATGACTCATTGTCTCCTCTTGAGTTGCAGACTAAACACCATAATTCGTCAATGTTTTCTTCTTTGCCACCGACAACTAACAAAGCATTTGATGGACTTACGCGCATTTCCCATCTATGCAATTAGGTATCAAGCTCCTTTTCTTGCTTACTGCTCATAAACATTCAAAAGCATATTTGTAACAATTTCCCCATTTTGACTCTTTTCTATTTTAAACAATTTCTCTTTCTAATATTTACATGTTTTATGTTTTCAACAATTACCTCCCTAACCTAATTGCTACTTTTACTCTCTTCATGCAGTTACCTCTACGAGTAAAATTTGATAAGCAAGTTCAGTTCGTGTTGGTTGATATCCATGCAACTATAATTACAATGAAATTATCATTCCCACATACATCAAGTCTACTAATTCTATGTACATAAAACTATTTGGGTTTCCATAAATTATACATTACATTATTCACTGTAATCTATGAGATATCATATTTCTTAAACACACTACTTAGTCGAGCATATTTATACTGATTTTGATACAAATACTTTGTGTTCATACAAAATTTATTTGACTTCATTTTCATTCCGACCAATGGTATTTTTCTCCAGCTTTTCCTAGTCTCTTGATTTGTTTTAATAATAATAATAATTGTAAAAAGCTTTGCCATTGGAAATATTTCATGGGTTAGTTGATATACTCGCCTTTTTGCATGCACTGTTCTTGCTGACGTGGTCGACCATCCAATTCTGCTATACTCATTTATCATTTATCTTATTTCTTTCTTTAGGCATTTTCCTTTATGTCTTTATAAAGACTTTACATGATCATGTATTGCTCATGATTTATAATGGAATTAATATTTCCCTCCCGCACATGCAAAGCAAGTGCACTTGAATTTATCATATGAAAATGAAAATGAAGTCTAGGTAATTCAAAAATGTCCTGACCTTGAAATGATAAAATAGATGTTTACTGTAGTGCAACTGTCAAATGAAGTATTTCAAATAATTCTATAAGAATACTTTAAATTTTTATAAACAAAAATTACGATTAACAAAATTTATATTTACTTTTCTAGCATTTTTTACACAGAATTTTGACATTAGCTAAATTATATTTGCAACAATGAATTTCCAAATGTTCAAAATACCTTGGTACATTTAATATACTGTATTTTAAAAAAAACAGAGTATCAATAAAAAAATTAAATTGTATTTGCAAACTAATATATTTCTAAAAAAAACCCGCCATGTTTAGAATAGTTAGTTTATTTTATTTTACAGATGCAACATTCAAGAATTAAGTATTAGCATTCAAAACATAAATATAATACTTAAGTTACAAAATTTTGAAAAATCAATGATTTCAAGCAAAAAATTATTTTCCCTTCCAAAGCATTGGCATTACTGACAAAACAATATCTAAAATAGATTAGATGTGACATTCATACTTTCAAATTCAAAAGAAGCATTGATTAATTACAAGTTACAAATAAATAACCCTAACAACTTCAATTTTAATCCAGAAAACTACTTCTAATTTTATTAAATTGTAAATATTTTTGTATACGCATGCACTCTTCCTAAGGAGGAATGACGTTTAAAGTAGTACATTTGCAGAGTTTTCATTTAATTGCGAGAAGAGCCTAGTGCAAGCATCGTCATGGCTTATGGTGTGAAGTTTAATTTTGTAGCAAACTATTATTTCTAAATTCCTATTCAAATTTCAAGTTTACAGAACAAATAGATGGCATTGCAATGGCGTGTTTTTGGGCTTTTGGCAATTGCAGAGGCAATTTCTTCAAATTTTGTATATTCCTCCCTCTGTAGGATTGCCGATTCAAATCTCCATTACCCCTCTTCTATACAGACCAGTGGGTAAAACTCACTATGTGATTTTACTTGGACATTTAAGAAGATCCTTGAACCATTTTTTCCCTTCATTAAGCAAATTGGTGGTCTATACTTCGGTTTTCCTTTTCTCTCATGTCTTTTGTTAAGATTTTGTTTTCCTAACCTTCATTGCTTTTAACTCACAAAGATTTAATGTCCCTTGCATCATGCATGGATGATACTTATTCAAAGAATTGTCATCTAAAATTTTCACTAACTTTTCCCTTCTGCCATAACAATTGTTTAAACCTCCTTTTGCGTTTTCTCTATTGCTTGCACTTGCCTTGGAAAATGACAGATATCCTCCTAACCACTTACGTGCCCATTTGTTGTTTTATGTCAACAATTTTGGGTTCATGAGTCCTATCGTGAAGAAGGCCATTACCTAGTGCAATTGGAATTTCTATATTGGACTTTCAATGTTTTATTGACAAACTTTTTTTGATCAACATTCAAACTTTAATTGAATAGTTAAAAATGTAAGCATTTATTTCATTATACTAATTGGTCCAATTATCATTGTGGTAAGATATAAATTTGAATATGAATGGAATAATAATTAGGTTTACTAAATCTAATTATATATAGGAGTATGAATTCGTCATATGCTCCTACGTCGCCTCTCTGACTCTTCCATTGTGCTCTAAAATGTATTGACTTCTAGTTTGTTGTGAAAAAGAATCTTAATTAATGTATTCTACCTCTTATTTTCAAAATTGATAGGAAATCGTTAATTTATTCTTAAAATGCATATTAAAATTGTTGTCTACTTTCCAAAAAAATTAGTATTGGTAATTTACAAATAATTTTTTCAAATGTTTACAACAACTTGCCTGTCAAATTTATATAGTTTATGCTTGATTTGAGGAGAAAAAAGTATTTACTATTAATTTTTTGTTAACTACATAATTAAACATGGCTAATCAAGACATAGAGCATAGCCAAGATGTCCATAGCATAACCCAAACATCTCCCTACTCAACATCTACACTTAAAAGACAAATTCAATTGACCAATCAGACTTGACAAATGAAAAGACGCATAGCCAAGATCTATACTAACAAAACTTATATCTAATAATTGGCTTATGCTATGGACAAACTATCACATTTTCATTTTCATGTGCATCCTATAGTAGGTTATGTGTCTTCCCTTTCTCCTTGATCAAATCTTTTCAATATTTTCTTTTGTCATTGATATGTCCAACTACCTATTACTTGATTTGTCTATTGTCTCTTGTTTCTTCATCTATATATGTATCTACATATGTATACATGCATGTATATATGTATGCATATGTATGTACAAGTATATTCCTTACATATGCATACATATAAGTACATGTGCTATGATCCACACCCTACATAACAAATTCGTACCTTGTACACATCTTTACATATCATGCACGGTGCAATGGGTATAAAAAACCATGGAAGTTTTAACTCTCCCAACTACTTCAAAGAATAAATAATCGACATATCTTCAAATGTTTATAGCTCATAAATTCTTTGTCATGTACAAGCTTAAACATGGCTAGTAAAGACATAAAACTTACAAAAAATTTAAAAAATCAACCAAGACATACTAAATGAAATATGGATAGTCTAAATCTACAACAACAAAATTAACATTTGTCCCTTCCCCTATGTTTTGAACAATCTCATAATGAGCTTCTTCTTTCTACCCCCATCTTAAACTATACTATGTAATAGTTTCTCTACTCTAATCTATTTGTTTAAAATCAACCATTGTCATTTCTTTGTACCATGTAAACATCTTTATATGTTTCGGTCTATGTATCTGTGCATGTATATATATGCCTGTATATGTATCTAAATATAAATTTATGTATATATATGCACATATATATAAATATCTTTAGAATATATAAACATCTACCTATGTATTTAACTATATTTCTCTACATGTATATACTTTTGTATGCCATATTCTACCAATTCAACAAACATGATAAGTTCAACCCCATGATTTGCAAGTGATAACTTTGGATTCAAACCACCCTACATAGATATTGTCAAATATCGACACATACGACATCATAGCAGTATGTAGCCTACCAAATTTCCCTAACAACTACTCATCATCTTAGAAACAACTACTAATGCAAATTTCGTAACAGCCTCAAATATCAAACACAAATATTGTGCTCCCTTGTAGGGACTCTAGCTCTTTCAGAGCACTTGTTATTAATTGTATTCTTCTCCATGTCATTTAAAGTAATAAATGTATTATTAATTCGTGCTTAAGGACATATTTTTTATGTTTAAAATTATTATTTATCTTTTTTTCTATTGGTCAGAGTAGCTCTATTATTCATTTTTCTTAAGCAAATTAAAAAAATAAGATGAAAGATATAAATTTTGATGAATATTAGGCATTAAATGAAAATTGTGTGAGATTTGTTGCGGGCTAGTGGGTATAAAATTACTGAATGCATAGTTAACGCATTAAATGCCACCGCAATCGAGGAGACTTTGTTGGAAGCATTGAGTTTTTTGTGTGTTGATTTTCCTTTGTTTATTATCAATTAATGCAAAAGATGGGAATGTAAAGTCTTTATTGCTCTGCCTTCCTCCAAGTTTTTCACATGCACTACAACCTGGTGTCACTCAAGGGCTATTGCATTTACTAATAGTTTTTATTTTGTTTGAATTTGGTTTTGTGTATTAGACTCAGGTGGGATTTTTAGCTTGAGGCTGATTTTTGGAAGAACTATCCAAAGACATTGACTAACAGCTATCCATTATTTGGATGCATGAATTCCTTAACCATATTAACATGACCGTAACTTCTTTCCTTGTGTTTCTTTTGTGCTTGGCAGAGCTCCCCCAGTTGTAGGTTGGTCACCCATTACTCCTCTCTCACAGGTGCTCTTCTCTTCTGAGGATTACTAGTAAAACCCTAAAAGCATTTTCAACGGAAGAGAAGAAATGAGGAATTCATAGCAATGGGTGATTTGACAACCATTTTGAAGTGTATTCATCACAAATCATTTCTAAGTTAAGATTTCAAAGTACCTATTGTATATTTAACTTCACCTAAGCTATTTTTCTAGGTCTTTTGGTGGGATTTAGGAATTATAGCAAGAATTACAAGTGAAGTTCTATTTGATTTAGTTACATTGCACTTGCATTATTTTCTTCCTATGTTGCAGTTTTGTAAGCTGCATTGTAGGCAACAACAAACCCAAAGCACAATATAGGGTTTGAATAATTTGTGCTTTTTGTAGGGTTTATAGTTAGGGTAATTGCAAGTTTTTTCCTTAAGTCGAGAACTGGCCTAATGGGTATTTGAGTTTTCAATTGGGAAGTTACTCCATTTTCCTGAAAAGGAAACCTTGTCAAGAGGACATGGTAGTATTTCTAAAAAATATGACAAAATATTTTTTTAAAGAATTTTCTCCAATTAATATTTGTACACGATGAATTCAAGGCTTGTGTTCAGATTTGGGTCTGAAATTATATCTACCAAGAAAATCTTCAAAAAAACCTTTAAGTTATGTTTATTTTTGAGATAATATTTTTGTTTTTTTGCATTATCTATTTTAAGGAATTTGTAAAGTAGTCACATATATAATAGAAACCTCGATATTTTCACTATTTTACAACTATTTTGAATCTGTAGATGCATTCCTTTCAAACTGTCCTCATACTGAAGAAGAGGATCACTAATGTCTTGTCTACTATTATGTTTTTTATGCATATATTTGCATCTATAATTTGAGGTAGTAGAGTCCCTCCTTTTCAGTATACATGTCATGTCTCTGTAGATGATAATTATTTTGTTCTTATAGGAAAAATGCTATTATTTATACCTAATATTGCTATATGAAAATGCAGATCTATAACAACTTTATTGTGTCTTCAGTTTCATGAAATATAACTCCAATTTTTGCTTTACAATGTGAATTGCAAAGTGCTTAATGTAGCTATAAGATGAACAAGAATGTTTTCAGAGATGCGATATATGCATCTTTGAGTCCAATCTTTTATATTGGTTGTGTTGAATAATTTAATAGTGCATCCCCTTGATTGTTTGTTAGGCATCTGCATGAAGATCTTTAGGTTTCATCACTTTGCAAACATCAAAATGTATATCAAATGAGATTATTGATTTTTGGATTAAAATGTTTAGGCTGAGGATTTTAGGTGGAAGAGGTTAACACAAACAACTCCAAGGAGTTGTTCCCTCAAGCTTGCTTAGAAATTGAAAAAGCTTTTGGTAAACATAATGCTTCATAAAATGGTCCTTGATTCACTGGAGATTAATTATGCACATACAAAAACAAGAGAAGGGGAAATTTAAGTCAATAAATTATAATCAAGAAAGCACTACAATGAGAATAATCACTCAGGGTACCACATAAGGTGATAGTCGTTGTTAAATGATGCAAGTATTAAAAAGAGATCTTTAAGACAACCTTCAAAAGTTGTTGATTTCGTAAAGTCTTTACTGTGTGAAGTTCCTTACTCTTTTTTGCTTACATAAAAATAAAAATTGAGGAGCACTTTTATTGTATCTATTGAAGTTTTTGGTGACATTAGAGAGGCCTATTATTGTCTATTTGGTTTAACCTAAATTCTACACATCCTTGACTAGGGATGTCTTGGTTTGTTCATTTTAGAGTTGAGTAGTAAATAATTTCAGGTGATCAACGAGGTTGGGGATATGGTCCATATCAAATATTTTCCAATTGAACTAGAGAAGCAGTAGAAAAAAGAGTAGCATCAACTAGAAGAAGAGAAAAAACTTTGTTGAAAACAACTTGAATCAAGAGATGACTATCTTGATCATTGCATGTTTTTGATGATGCTTTTGAAGCAATTATATTTTATCGTGTATGAAGATTTGAGTTGTTATTCCTATTGAGTTTTTGTTTTCTATAATTCCCATACATATGATCATTTTTAATGGCATTGTATTGTAGATCCTTTTTAATGGAATTGTATTTTAAAACCATGAATAGATTATAAACTAATCTATTTAATTCTTTAGACTAACATGAACAACATTATGCCATCTTTGAAGCCATACAATTTTTAAATTTATAGGTTCGCTCATGTTTTCTTTCTTACCTATAGATTGGTAGTCTTTGATTAATTTTTCTTCAAAGCACACACTCTATCTTTCAGGTCCTTAAATGACATACCCAATTCTATATAAGTCATGTGAATCTCTACTTTTGTAGCTTGTATGATGCTAAAAAGCTAAAATCCATGCATTGTTTTTCTTTGTAATGTATTTTTATGATAGAGAAAAAGATTGAAAAGGGGACCTGTAACCCCCATTGATAAACATGAAACTTTTTTCAGCATATGAATTGTAGTCCAAAGAACCCAGCCTATGGCCTTTGCCTCCCTTTGCTATGCCATCCTCTAGTCTAAGTAGCCTCCTTTGTATTTTAGCCTTAGCCCAAGCATCCTAGATGTCAACACTTCATATCGTGGGCCTTTCTACATGTTGGCCATGCTAGTTTTGATTGGGTCTCCCACTACAAGAGTTATTTGTTTTCATTCCCAAAAAATCTCACATTGATGATGCAATTCTGCTATCCAAATAAAGGGAAAACATGAAATTAAAATACTATCCAGATAATCAAGCTCACCAATTTTCTTTAAGATTTTAGTTTAAATTGAGTGTAATGCATGATAGCCCACTTATTCTACTTACATTAAGAAAGAGACTATCCCCTATTCAGTCTCACCAGTCTATCTACATCACATGAGACTTTTATCTATGTGAGACTAAAATGGACATTTCCTACACTACATATAGACAAAAATATGACTTAAGATACCTAATTAGAATAGTCTGCCAACAAGCAAAAAGGCTATTGAGCTGAATAATTTTGTTCCTTTATCGGGACACAATGCTACTTCCAACTTGGTTACTTATGTTGCAAATTCTACCTACATTAAATACACTTTGGTTTCACTTCTCTTCTAAATATTAAAGAGCCAAAAGACTGTTGTAATTATTGTAAAAAATATCTAGCAACTTGCTTGAGACATAATTCATGTAACAAGTTTGTAAATATGGATGTAATAGATGTCGACAAACTATACATGTATCACTCTCCTACTATATTTAGGGGCTCTGAATTCGCTGAGTAGTAGGTGAATAGACGTGTAATGATTAATTATAGATCATTAGGAAAGTGTCACCCTTTTACCATGCCAAATACTTTAAATTGTGAGTTTCACCCCTACCTCGTGGGTTGAGAATGCAACTACATTTGACTCATTTCCAACCTTTTTGATTGGGTCTACTTCCTCCATTGATTCAAATATATTTGGACAAACAATGATAGCCAGTTATCCAAAAGATCAAACATTCTACACAAGAGAACATGAGAGTCAAATGAAAAAGTGGAAGAAAAGTTTGTAGGTGATAATTTTGACATAGTTATAATCATTCAATGGTTTTAGCTGCATATGGATCTATCGTGATAGTAGGCTATAGCTAGTGGTTTTGGTTGCATACAAATTTGTCATGATAGCAAGATGCACCTTATGGTTTCAACCACTTACAAACTTATCGTGATGGGATCAACATTCAATTGATGGTTTTGGTCGTGTATGGACCTGCCATGATGGGAGCAGGGTGCAACTGATGGTACTAGCTATGTACAAATGTATCATGATGGGAGTAGGGTGCAATTGATAGTTTTAGGCATACAAACACATCATGAAGACAAGTGTTATATTGATTGCAAAACAACTGCCAAAAATCCTTAACAAACAATAAATAGTAGAGGATGCTCCGTGTCAAAAATGATGTGACTATGTCAAAAATGATGTGGTGGTTGATTAAGAATTAACAATTTTATTTCTACATTTTTGTAGTGTTTAAATTGTAATGCTCAATTCTACTTAAACCATCTAAACATCAAACTTTTTAGACTTAGATTCTGTAGCTCGACCAAAATGGGGTTCCCAACCCACCTATCAAGCATCCAATTACTAGCCATATGATGCCGCCTAGCTATGTGTCATATCAAAATGGGTGTAATACATTGTTTCTCAAAGTTTATGGGTTTACAAAAAAAAAATCATGATATTTATGCAAAATAAATTAATAAAAGGACTAAAATTATACCCTACAGCTCTTGTCAAAACCTAAAATTCAAATATCGTTAGCATCTATCACATTGAACATTGAACATTTAAAAATAAAATTGAACTTACAAAATATGATGCAAAACTACAAACCCAACCATGAAAACTTATCCCTTAACAACTATAACTGAAAGTTACTTAGGCATAAGATTTTTTATATTTTAACTAATAGCAACTAATTTTTAAACAATTAATTTTGAACATTACTAGTTAATTTGGTTCCACATCCAAACTGACAACAACTGTGTATCTAGGCAACCTCACACTTCTCTTCACCACAAGCACATGTTACACAAATCCACACCAAAGTCACCCCTAAAGGACACCAAAGTCTATTTGAATGCCTTTTCACTTCTTTGCTAGAATTCATTGGTAGGAACTCAATGCTATGCATCACTTGTTTATCTTGTATGTTATTGATTATATGTTGTTACTTGGACTTCACATCAATCAAAAAATTAAAATTTACATTTATTAAATATCAAGTTAATTGATGGAGAGCTATTCTACTCATCACTTATTTATCTTTTTTGTTTCACTCATTTTAAGATTTTATTTTATTAAAATTAACATTTATAAGGAATTTTTTTTTAAGGTAAACCTCTTTTTACCAAAATTATGAATTAGAACTGGGTTTTGAAGGGATTACAAAACCTTTTACAATAAGATCAACAAAGAACAAGGAACATCTACCAACAAAAAATGGACCAAAAAGACTCCAAACATCAAGCTATGAAGACATCAAGAAACAAAGGAGAGGCACCAAGCAAACATTCAAGGCGGTTTGAATCCAAACCTCACCAAAGGGCTTTGAAGAGGAACATGATGGAAAGGATAGCCCTAACTTTTTTTGAAGAAAAACCAGTCTCAGTTGAAGGACTCTTAATCACAACTTCAAGTTTTCCTTTTTCCTTGCATGAGGAACCACAAACCTTACCAATATAGTCCACTACATTGGTTTCCAGCACCATCGCTTTGTACCGAGACCAAGGAACCACCTAATCAAGCGTCTTGTCCTTAAGGGAAGGCCTAAGGGATGAATCGTTTCCTTCTTACCTCATCTTTTGAGTGTTTTTTTCATGATGAAGATCTTGGCACATTATGGAGAAGTTCCCAACTTTGTGGAAATGGAACAACAAAGAGGTCTCGTAATGAATTTCTGGCTCCCAGATACGAAACTTGGAGCATAATTTAATATTGTTTGGCAACACCTTATCAATTTAAACACTTACACAAATTTTGGAAAAGAGGAAACATTTCCTAGATTTTGTAATTGTTGACATTTTTATTAATTTTATTTTTTTATAAAAATAAGAAGGTGTTCATAATGCTAAATTCTTGTTAAGGAGTAAGGAAATAAAAAATCTTGCTAAGTTTTTAGGCATTAAGTAGGAAAAAGGAGGTTTCAGTTTTGCTTTCATGAAGACCCATGTAACAATATGATTAGGGTTTTGTTTTGTTTCTCTTGTTTTTTCATTGACTTGGTGGTGTTGAAAGAGTTTTGTGGAGGTTTTAGGGAGCCATTTACCCACGTTGCAAGGAAAAAAATAGATATAAGGCACATTGGAGACTGAGGAGGAAGCATGGAAGGCTACAAGTTCATGTAAAACCTTAGAGGCATCCTCAACATTGTGATTTCCTTCCCATGCAACATCAAGCATGTGGAAGATAAAGGAAGACTTGGGTTTGTTTGCTTCTTTTCTGAAAAGCTCTTGTATTGCTATGAGGGGGCGTCATTTTTATCTTGTATAGCATAGAGTTAATGCATTTATCTCTCAGGTTCATAAGGCATGTAAATGATAGATGAATTTGAGAGAGTTTCAAGGCATTCATTTATGAGAGTTGTTCTTATTTTAGTCACCTTATTAGGTTGTAGTCTTGAAGGGGTCTCTATTGTCTCTTTGTCACTGTTGTGTCATTTCCTACATTGATAAAAGCATTGAGATACACAAGGATAGAGGATAGACAAAACTCTTTACATATTTGTTGTGTAGAATATCATAATGCATGTTTTAGAGCTCAAAGGATTCACATGAAGTCACTAAGGGTGTTAATGCTACTATCAATATCATTAAATTCCTTATCAAATTTCTTGACTATTTTTGAAACCCATTCAAACTATTCAAACCCTTGCATAAAAAATCCAGTGTTGCTATCAAATTCCATCAACAATGTTAGCAAGTGTTGAACCTTTCTCATATCAAAGGTTTATTGTGTTAAGGATTTCCATTTTATGACAATGGGAAGCATAGGTATTCATGGTAAGAGATTGTATGATCAATGTTTGGTATTTTTATTTCATTGCCAAGATACAAGAAGAAAAGGATTGAGCCATACATCCAAGTTTGTGAAGTCACTCTGTGTTGTACCTGTGATAAGAAAGGTAGAAGTCAATCTATAGTGGAAGAAGTTATAGGTCTGTGAAAGAGTAGAAAGCAAGTTAAAGCAGGGTACTAAAAGAGGAAAAAGTGACAGTGATGGAAGGATTTCATAACAAGTACATGTAAAAGGTGATAGTGTAGTGTCCAGGAAGCTCACTAAAATATGGCAGACTCTACATATGATTGTGAAAGTTCTTATGATGACAGGGTAAGATGGAATATACACAAGAAACCTATGGAGAATATAAGGACACATCTCAAGTTACAAAGAAAACCAACAATATGGCAGTAATATGATGTGGCATGACATGACATGTGATAGTGGTAAAGGCATAGAGAGGACATTTTCTCATAGTGAACAACCCAGACAAAGAAATGCCACCAAAAGTTAATAAAGACCTAAAGACCAATCTAAGGACATGACAGTTTCAAGCAAGCCAAAAGGAAGGGTAAAGATAGAAGAGAGTGATGTGATAGAAATGAAGATTGAGTTCCATAAAGCTAAAACAAGTGTTAAATCCCCGTGAGCTTGAAAAATGGTTAAAAAAAAGAGAAGATTAAACATACCAAATTCATTCATGCAAATATTTATCACTATCATTGTGAAGCACAAAGAGGATAATGAGGCAAAGGTTGTAGCAATGATATCTAGTACCCATGTGAAGCCTCACGGTAACCTCATATTCATAAAGGTGGGATGCCTTAACAATGAAAATATAGGGGATGAAGACAAAGTTTAGAAAATATATGGAAAGTTATAGTGAACAAATGAAGACACATTATAGAGAGAAGCCAAATAATTGTAACAATCAAAATGGGGATGACAATGTTTAGTCAAAGTAAGTGAAGACATACAATCAAGAGGCCTCTATATACATGTAGAAGGTATGATATGAGACCAAGTACTATATGGACAATAGTTCATGTGTGATAGTCCCTAGGTCAAGATATTAACATAATAGACAAAAGGTAATTTAAATGCATACATGGCAAGTCCATTGGAAAATGATGAATAATGGAGTTATCAAAGGTAGATCAAAGGATATTACTATGGGTAAAAAATTTTGTGTTTCTCCACTCACCGTGCATGGAAGAAAATTCAATGATAGCCAAAATTTTGTTAAGGCAGATGGATAGTCACAGTGAAGGGATAAGTATAAGGATTGCAGTCATAAAGATAGAGTGCTATGACAGTCACAAATGTTATAAAAATCCTTGGAGAACATTGAGTAAGGAGTTTGGTTGTGATAAGAAGATGAATTATGAATAGAATGGAGTGTCTATAAGCTCAATGTCAAGGTTGTAGACACCATACAAAATTCACCAATACCAAACTGGGGTATCACAATGATTAAGAAACCACAACTCCTCAGACACTTTGATATGAAAAAAGACCATCATAAAATGTACCTAAGTTTTGAAAGAGTATAGGTATAGAAGGCTTAGTGGTAGGTAAGCATTATGCAGGCTAAGAACAAAAGGACAAATCCTAAGTAAATGAGAACAATGCCAAGAGATAGAACATTATCATACATGACAAGGCATGTGCATGTTGTTTTGATAGACTAGTGATAGTGATAGAAGTTCTCAATGTATTTGTTAAGGGATAACATGAAGACAAGTGCTAAAATAATAAAAGGTATCATATAATCAATCCTATGAATGTATTTTCTAGTACAAGAGCTTAACAAGAAATACATGACATTCATGAAGGCTATGTAGGCAAAGTTGAGTCATTTGGTATATGGTAGTACTATAAACCATAGTTGAGTCCTATGTTCAAAAGGATAGAACAAAAAAGATAAAAGCAATGGTTTTCAAAGTTATCACAGTCAAAGGTTATTAATAAGTATAGCAAAGGTTTCCAAGAAGCATAGTAGAAGGAAAATAGAAGGGGTAGTCTTCAAGAAATGAACAATTATTTTATAATAAACAGTGACAACCATTAAATGAAGAAGATAAATACTTTGTCATGATACTTTGTCTTTGTCTTGTGAGATAGAACTCTGTGTATGACAACTCCTTTTAACAATACAATCATGACAAGAGGAAAATGTGCTATGAGTTGATTGTTCACAGGTTCAATGGTTCAAGGACAACTCATGGAAAAATTGACAATCCTTGAGAAGCAATTCTAGATATACAATGCTCAGAACATTCATGGTGACAATGATAAAGGGTTATAGATAAAACTAGAAGGTAGACTAACCTATGATAGTCCTAAGCAAGTACACAAAGGATTAAAGACATACTTAAAAGGAAGTCTTGATGTTAATGATATAGGTCAAAAAGGCCTTAAAATTTCTCCTAAACCCCCCTAAGGTAGTTTGTTATTTTTAAACATATCTAACACATGCCCTTTAAACATATTAGTGGGAAATTATGACAGTTGGAGCATTAATGAGCAGTTTGTGGGAATACAATGGAAATTTTAGATATCTAGAGGGAAGTGAAATTAGTCTAAGGTCTTTGCAAGAATCTAGGAGCTCATGGTAGGCATCCAAGAGGAGGATTTTGACCCACTGTTAAGGAAAACACTTGTCATTCTCTCTTTGTGAGATATTTTCAACTTTCCAGGGTATAGCTTGAAGAATAAGAAGCATGTCTCTAAGTCCTCATTGAGTTCAGTTCTTACATTTTGAAAATAGTTATAAAAAGTTATTTTTATGGAAAATTAGTTTTGTAACTCATATACAACCACTTTTTACTATAACTAAATACAATTTCACCATTTTAAAGCAATTTCAAAGTAGATTCTAGACTATGTACAATTGCAACTCCTATAAATTTTAATAAATCTCAATTTGGCCTTCTCAAATTTCATGTGTAATATGTTATGGCAAATGGTTTCATGTGATTTTTTGTGATTATTTCACATCAATCCTTGAATTATGTCTTATTTTAAAATATCATTATGCAAAAACAAACAAAGTTCATATAGGTTATGGTTGTGTTATTATTTTCAGCAATTTGTAGTTGTGAAAACACCTAGTTTCCCTTCAACAAAACTGAGATCTAACTTGCTTATAAAATATTGATGTGTGAGCTTTGTAAAAATTGAGTCATATGAAAAGTAAAACCTTTTATTGAGATAAATTGTAAATTAAAAATAGCAAGTACATGTTTTATACAATTTAGTGCATCACCTCCATAGGACAATAGTTTCATTTTTACATATTTTCACCCCTTTTCATCAAAAAAAAAAATAGTTAACTCATTTTAGGTGAGGTATCAAGGAAACCAAACCTCTCTAAAGGTTCATATTCATCATAAGTTACCCACAACTTGAAGATGATCCCATGTATCACAAGATAGTTGAGTTCTACATTCAACAAGGGTGCATACTTTAGTGACATCCGTAACATTATTAATGACAACATATTGACCAATAGCATTGACAATACCTTGAATGATACTTTCATCCTAGAATTCTGATGGGATATTTGGGAGTCTAACCTAAATAGAAACCATGTGAATATTAGTAGCAACAAAACCAATAGTCCATCTTTTTACAAGAAGATTTTCCTTACCAAGAAACCAAAGACTTCCATGCACAACTCTAGTGCAATCCTCAATGGATTGAAAGGAGAATAAGAGGAAATCATTTAACAAGTCCGTCACATGAATCATACCTAAAACATTCCACCTTTTGAATTCCTAGCTATGAATAACATCAATGTTTGGTCTATAACTAGAGTCTTTCAATAGGGGCAAAGTGCACACCAAAAAAAGCTCTATCCACCAACACATTAGGAATTTTTAGAGAGGTATAAGGAGCATCATTAGTAAAGGAATCAAAACCCTAGCAAGGAACATAATCGAGAGAGTAAGAACTATCACCTCCATTTGGGGACTTCCCAAATAGTGTATCTCTTGTAGTAGAAGCACCCCCCATTACCAAAGATAACCCATTACCACGGCTAGGAGATAAGCATGAATTCAAACCTTGCACAAAAGTGAATGAAATGGGAAATAATCCACTAGAGACTTGGGGCACAATGAAAAATTCTCACTATGCTCCTACATGGTCTTCACACATCATGGAGAAGGTGCACATGACACATCCCTTTTAGGGAACCCACAAATTAGGAGCTCATATGCAACATTAACCTAAGCAACATCCCTTGTAAAGGACTCACAACCACAAAAAGGAATAGGAACATGATAGGAAGAACCATCACCCACATCTAGGTACTTCTCAAATAACATATCACTCATAGGAGAAGCATCCCCCATTCCCAAATCCAAACCATCACCACAACTAGGAGACATGCATGAATCCATGACTTGTGTAGAAGGAAACAAAATGGGAAATAATCCATCAAATACTTGGGGAAAAATGACAACCCCATCACTGTGTTCATGCATGATATTTTCTCATCATGGAAAAGGTGCACATGACACACCTCTTTCAAGGCACCCACAAACCAGGAGCCCATCTCCAATGTTAGCCTAAGAAGTTGAGATAGTCGAGAGGGAAGCCATCGCTTGGGAAAGAACCCATTATGTTGTTAGTGTGAATGGGGTTATTTCCTAACTAGTTCCTACTGAGGACCTATTCACATCATTATAAGTTTACTTAGGAGTTAAGTTTCCTAGGTGCCATTTCTAGAAACTAGTTATAATGAGGCCATGTCTCATTAATTAACTTATAGTTATCTAGGCATTTAATATTTCACTTGTGCATTTAAAATTATGCATTAGGTATTTAATGTTTGCATCCAAGGTGGTTATCCTACCTCTTCTGACCTTTCCTATATAAACAAGGTGCTTGTTCATTATAAATCATCTCATGATATTCTAGAGATTCTAGATCAATTCATCATAGATCATCATTTGATCAAATTGTCTTCTTGCTCATGTTGCAACACTTTCTTGTTCATGTGGATGGTGTCTTTCTTGGTTGATCCTTTGAAGTGTGTGTAGCTTCATTTGGGTTATTGTTCATTCATATTTCCAACATGGTATCAGAGCATAGGCCATGCAAAGTCCATCTCATATTAGGAAGTTGAGCCGAGGAGATTTTCATTGTAGGTTGAAGGGTTTTCATAAAGGGCTAGTTGTCATCATCTGGGAGGAAGCTAATTTCTAAAGCACATTGGGTCAAATATGACCCTGCCATTGCAATTAGGAGGTCCAAAAACCCTAGGAACGCCTATCCAATTGTCGAAATTTGACATTTTCATCTGAAGTCATCAGAGGTTTTTTCAAGTAGCTAGAAAATTTCCATACCATATGGATCATACGGTCTTGCGAAGAAAAAAACTCCCCCCTCTCGTCAGTAATTTTTTTTTCTATGGGTTCATTATATTATTTGCAAGTTTGATATTTCTATTGGGAAAAAAAAATCATATAGTTCAAGGAATATTTCAATAGACTTGGCAAATTTATATGGTGGGCAAAAATATTTCATTGTGTCAAAAGTTATTTATGGTAGACACATTTATTATTGTCAAGGTTTAATATTTTTTGATGGATATTTTTATCCTTAGTGGGGCATATTTTTATTTGGTGGATAACTTTTTAGGTTTTTGAATTTTCAATTGCCAAAAAGGAAATATAGAAAATTTGCAGAAATTTAAATTTGTTGCAAGAGAGTCCTTGTTGTTGGCCCATTTATTTCTTGGCAGGGCATATGCATTTTTATCATTATCGGGCCTTGTCATATCCCTGTCGAGCACCATATTTAGGTGTCAACTGCATTAAACTTGTTGTCGGAATTCTCTTCACCTGTCAGCCATTGTCCTCTCCTTCCCGTTGATCTTTTCACCGGCCACCGACCATTCACTTGCTAGCGTTAATTACTCCCAACCTCCCGCCGTGCATCTCCTCCTGCTGACTACCCTTTGTACCTACCATCCTGTTCTTGTCAACCTACAAAATATGGACATGTTTTCCATATTTTTCGGTAGTCTAGTCTTTGCAGCTGGTCAAACAATCTTTGAAGCTCGTGGCCCGTGGTTTTATTTAGTCCCAAGCGCTTATTCCTACCAAGCCTTTATTTCTCTAGCCGTTGGTTATTTGTTGTATCTGGGTTCTTAAGGAGGAGGAGCGACGTGCCTTTCCTTTTTTCAGCCCCTAGCACCCCTGGTCATATCAACGACCAGGGGGCTTATTTTTTTAGCCCTCGGTGCTTGCTTTTTGCACCTAGTTAGCTTGCACACCCAAATTGAGCTATTTTTTTCAACGGAGCTGTTGTACCCAAACCAATTTTTTTTTGCTTCATTAAGGCATTTTGCTTAAAAGAGTCTAAAGCTTGTTAAAATGATGTCAAAACATAGTTTTTGGACAAATCAAGTATGGACTTTGAGTTAGTTTGATGTCAAGAAGATACTAGTGAAATTTGAGAAAAATTGAAAATTATGGTTTCAAGCACCACTATTTCAGGTCGCAAAACCCTAAAAATTGAAACTTGTTAGAATTCGCTGAAATTAATTTTGATTTTCTTATTTCATATCACGATCACAGTGGTGAAGTCAATTTCAATTAAAAGTTAGTTTAATCCTGGTGGGTAGTTTTCACTTTTTCAGGAGAAAAGTTAGGACCTCCAAGGTCGTCAATGGCAGTTGGCCAGTACCAAGTGTCAAAATCTAAGCCTGAAACTCAAAGAAAAACATTCTATGATGAAGGATGCTAAAGAAGATGCTTCACGACGGAGGGGATTTTCAAATGGCAAAAATTGGAAAAAATATTCTAAGTCTGGAAACATTTCACTTTGTAATGTGGGAGACGCTTGCGCAATCAATGTGCAAGTCAACTTTGCAGTGTCCATACATGTGAAAATGGTGAAATACAATCACACACACACACACATCAACAACTGTAATGCTTCTACGTGGTTAACTCAGCAAGTGATACGGTGTTCGCAGAGTGCGAAATGGAGGAAAACATCAAGTCCAGAGCAAATCTATGCCCCTGTAGCTCAGGGGCACCCTTCATTTTGGAGGCTTAGATTCAGTTGTTTTTGGTTGCAAATACGTTCATTCTCTTCAATTTTCTATTGTTATGCATCGAAACACACGCTGTCTACTATATTGACACAAGCTCAGTGAAGAAGGAGAATCTCCAATTGCTTTCATGAGCTCTAGTTTCAAGGACAGTGAATCATGTTGTTCTCAGATTGAGAAGAATGCATATGCTATCATTAGAGCTGTCAAGAATTTTAGATTCTATCTTTTGAATTCACATAAAATGGTGTTTTTCACTGATTCAGTGGTTAAAAGCATGCTAACTCAACAGGAGATGGGCATGAAAAGAGGAAACTGGATTGCAAAAGTTCAAGAGTATGATCTAGAAATCAAGCCAACCAAGCTCATTCGCGAGTAAGGTATTTGTCGATTATTGGAAGAAGATGGAGATCAAAAGCATCAGAGCAATGGTGGAATTGAACCTAAACCAGAAATTGAAGAGGACCTTCCTTTGGTCCTATTTGTTGATTCCTCAGAGGAATGGTACACAACCTGGTGGTATTATTCAACTTATGGAGAATGTCCATATCAAATGGACAAACAACAAAAAAGAACATTGAAGCTGAAAGCACATAATTTTGTGCTTATAAATAACATTTTCTACAAGCATGGCCTTGACGAAAATTTTCTATTATGCGTCGAGAGGAACCAACAACAGAGATTGTTGGAAGCTTTTCATAGTCAAGCATGCAGATGACACTTTTCATCAAGGGTCACTGCATTTAAAATCCTGTGAGCACAATTTTATTGGCCAACTATGTTTCGTGATGCATATGAATGGGTGTACAAGTGTCAGATGTGTCAGTAGTTTGCTAGCAAAGTCAGATTGGCAGCTACTCCACTCAGGCCAGTAATTATCAATGCTCCATTTCAACAATGGGGTATAGATTTTGTAGGTCCTATCAACCCAAGTTCTAGTAAGGGGTATGTCTATGTCCTTATAGCAAAAAATTATTTCACGAAATGGGTTCAAGCTGTATACACCTAAAAATGGTCTGGATAATCTAATTAATTAAATTGAATTTATTTGATTAATTGACCTTTAATTCTTCATTGAATAAATAGAAATATTTATTTATATAGTTCATCTTTTAAATTCTTCAATCTTTATTCTATTATTTCGTCTTAATTAAATAAATGAATTTCACTTTGTTTTATTTAATTATCATAATCAAATTCTTCTACTATTGAATAAATAGAAATATTTATTTATATAGTTCACAAACTATATTCTTCTGATTATTCTCTCTTAATTAAATAATCAAAACTTCAATAGTTTTTATTTAATTAACATTATCCCTCTTTTATTAAATAAACAATATCAAAAACACTTGTTTATTTTAATAATTTTTATTTCTTCCTAAAATTGAAATAAATCCAAATATTCAAATTTATTCACATATTTGTACAGCTAATCATATCCACCTACCAAATTAGATATGAAATGTCTAATTTAATTCATCTCAACCTTTACAGGCAAATTTGGAGATAAATTTGTAGGCAATCCTCTTCATCCTCTTCCAATGATTCTTCCTATCTTTTGATTGAGTGTTTTTCCAGGGAGGAACAATCCCCATGACCAGCTCACGCTTCTTCATCTCTCACCTTTCAATCCTCCAGATCAGATCCCGACCTTTGCTTTGTTGCCCCTTTGCAAATGTGTTGCTATGAATCTATAAATACAACCTTCTTCTACAGGAAATAGATCCAAACTTTGTGCAAACTTACTCTGCAGGAATACCAATTGAGAAATCAAACATCTTAGCAATAGCATTATCATTTAGCAATAGCAATCATAGTATTTTAGAATCAATATCATGGCCGCATCATAGTTTACTATAGCTTCTTTCATCAAGTTTCATGTCAATTTAGATCACAGCTTCATCATTATCATTTAGATATCATCATATGGGATTAGATTATTGCATTTAGCAACATCTCATTCTCTAGATTGGCATTTTAACAGTCACAATGCTTACCAAATCTGAGAGCCCAGTGACTTAATAAATCTTTGGAGATAGAGAACAATATGACGCTTTCAAGATTTTTCTCGTGTTAATTAGATTAATTATTGTTGATTCTCTTGATATAATGTCTTATTAAGAAGTGTTGTTTGTTATTTTACTCATTACTTATTTCACACTTACATTTTGGCGCCCACCGTGGGGCCTCTAACCCCATATTTTACATCTTTTTCTGAAAAGTGTCTGTGCAGGCTTTTGACCTGTTTCTTTTAGCGTGATCAAGAGATTCTATGGTACATCCACCAGATATTTTAGTGCATCTGATGACTATTCCAGCGCATCCACCAGAAACTCCAACACATTTGAAGACTGTTCCAGCACATTTGACTAAACTTCCAACACACTTTGTTGTATCGCATATAATAAATTTCGTAGCGCATATGATAAATTTTGTAGTGCATATGATCAATAGTGTAGTGCATATGACCTCTGTTATAGCGCATTTGTAATTTGTCTAATTTGGTGTTTGGATCCAACGTGATCATGACTAGTGGTTACATTGTTCCTTTTGGATTAAAATGAGCTAATCCTAGGGTAGTCATCATACATTGCTATCTTGGTTAAAATAAAAATCATATCTTTTATGAAGCAATATCTTCACGTAAAATAGAAAATTGTCATTTGGGCTTTAAAAACTGAACATTGTCTATTGTGATTGTATGGTGATAGGCCTATGCTCTCCCCTTAACTGGGTGATCAAAATTCCAGAATCATCTTTTAATTTTATGCACTTTATGCTTTGTTAAATCCTTTAGAAGGCCTTCCGTAGTGGGACAAAAGTACTCACCCTATGGGAACGACCTGAGTGGGAACAACCAAAGCTAGGTTTTTGAACCCACTATAAAATAAAAGTGAATATGGGGAAACCCATATTTATCGGAAGTGTGCAAGATAACCATCCCCAAAATCTTTGTTCTAAAGATTGGGAGGTCTCCTGAGGGAGTTTATCATTTGCCGCTCTGAACGAATACCCTATCTATGAACCTTAGTGTAGAATCCAACTGTGTCAGTATCCAAACATTGTAATACTCACGATGCAAAGGGAGGGAAGAATCTTCCCCCAAGACACTCACCATATAATTTCCAAGGACCGTTTGCTCAAGGGATCGAGAAATATAACTTTGAGTACACGCCTGGAAAAGAAAAGAAAAGGGCGCCCTCTAGGGGGTGACACGGCTGTGTGAGTCGACGCAATTTTAAGATGTGGGCTGTGTGTATTATGATGACCTTTTGACCTTAAGAGTGAGTCTGCTTGAAGTGCATTCTTTGTCAAATACTAGTGGAAATCAAGAAGGATCATGTTTGATTCTTGAACATAACTTATTGTTTAGATTCTAGGACTTAAAAACAACTGTTTTACAATTGCTCGTTGTGTTTTCAAATCATTAATTTAGATAAGATCATCCAAAAAAAACATAAAAAGTTTGACAAATCAACCTGTGAAATTTATGCTAAGGGATTGGAAATCAACAATATTTGTCAAGAAATCCCTTACAAAAAGAATCAAGAAACCAAAGAAGCAACTTAGCTAACATTTTTTTTGGAAAGGAGACAATTCTTATATCAAAGTAGGAAAATCTTACTTAAACATCGAACCTTCATCCATAGATATCATGACTTTGCTAGAGGACATACTAATGATTTTGCTTTAGAGCCTTTATATTCACAAGCTTATTTCCAATAAAGAGCTCTTTCACAAAGGCATAATCATAGTCAACCCATTCATCATTCTTTCATCCCACAACTAGCAATATAATATTCCAACAACCCAAATCAATTGTTACAATAGAGAAAAAACTTGGAAACATTAGGCTTTTTTTGTAGAAGACCATCATTTTTTCAAACTTGTTTTATGCATGAACGGTTACTTTTGAAGGTATCATCCATTAGATCATCAAAATCAGAGATTTACCAGCAAAATACCCTGTCAAAATATCAATGATTAAGAAAATTACACCTAGAAATTAATCCTTTTACTGAGAAAAACCAGACAACATTGTGAATAGTCCCATAATAGCACATACAGAGTTTGTTTTAGCGCATACACCCCATCTTTTAGCACATCTTCTATCTAAATAGTGCATCCAAACACTGTTTCAGTGCATCTGACTAATCTTACAACGCATCTATAGTTTGTCATCAAAACTTGCTAGTGTCAGAATTTACCAGTATCTTGGCGCATCCACAGTCTATTTTAGCGCATGTATCTTGTCTGACAGCGCATTCACCATATCTTTTAGCGCATTCACAGTTTGCTCCAGTGCATTTTCCTTCTGTAATAGCGCATCCACATAACAAAAAAAAACATAGAGCTATTTGAAACCCCTGTCAGACTATTGACATCAAAACTCGGGTTTTTATCATAACAAAAACATTTTCTTAGTCCAAACAGTGTCTTAAACCTGGAAAAATAGGATTTTTGCAAGTCAAAATTTATCAAATTAAACCTAGATCTTGCAACTTTAAAGTGTCCAATTATCAAACACAAATCTTGGTTATTCTGTTGAGTTTCTTTATCAGGATTTTGCCATCCTACAACCACAAAACGAAACACAATAATCAGATTTTTAACTTGGTCTCATCAATAGGACATCATTCTGTTTGACTTTGTTAATATCCATTGACACTCATCCAAACACAAAAGATCAAAGTTTAGTGAGAATAACAAACACTTGTATGCCAATTTTGATAAGGTTACAAAGACAGAAACTTAGGGAAAAAGAGATTGAAACACCAAACACAATGGTTGAAGAAAATCCCTTTCATAGATTCCACCAAAATGATACAAATGAAATAACCCAAGAAGACATTCAGACAACACAACAAGATCCAAATTTCCATAAATGTATGGAAAAAGTCTTAGACAAGATATAGAAAAATACCTTTTGATGCTAGCTGAACTAGGTGCAAAACTTCCAAAAGATTTCGATATCAATCGATTAAAAGAAGCACCTGTGAGAACTGAAACTGAACCACAAAACACAAATCAAGTGGTGGCACTAACACATCAAATGAAAAAATTGCAACAACAAATTCAAGATATGCAAAAAGGAACCATGAAAAGGTATTCATTACAAGAAATTTGTCATTATCCCTTTGATCCAAGTGTGGACATGATACCTTTTCCTAGACATTGCAAATTCCCAAAATACGACAAGTACAACGGTAAAACATATCCAATTGACCATGTGAGGGAATTCAGAACCATGAGTTTAGAATTTGCACAAGAGGAAACTTATCTAATGAGGTTATTTCCAAGGAGCTTAGGAGGTCAATTTATGGAATTGTTCTCTAAACTACAACCAATAATTCAAACTTTTGAAGAACTAGTCAACAGGTTTATGTCACAACTTTCCTTTAATATTCAACATGAAGTAACAATAAAAGACCTTTACAACATGAAACAAAAGAAAGGTGAAACATTCCTCTCATTTCTACAACGATGGCGAAGGTTGTTTGCTAGATATCCTCATTCTATACCTGAAGAAGAAAAGATGGAACTATTCATTGACAACTTAATTGATGACATGAGCTATAGGCTTGAACTACAATGTCCACCTACATTTGAGAAAGTGATTGAAAATGGGCTCAAGATCCAAGAAGCCTTAGTAAAAAAAGGAGTGATAAAACATTACAATGAAGGATCAAACAATACAAATTCCTCAAATCCCTATGGCAACAATGATAAACCTAAGTTTTGGAAAAAGAATAGAAATACTAGTAACAATGATGCTACAAATGACACACAAAATGTGAAACCAGTATTTAATTTGATGACAACTACTGCAAAGACCGATCAACATAATGACCAAAACATTAATCAGAATGTCAATCAAAACAACAATCCAAACAATGGAGAATCTAAGCCACAATCATATCCAAGACCATCAAATCGACGAAGATTCACACCATTGGGACAAACACTAGAATCAACAATGAGAGAACTTATTGCAAATGAACTTATCACCTTACCTGAAGCAAGAAATTGGGAACCAAAAGTAAAACCATCTTGGTGGAATGATGCTGACTATTCTAACTTTCATAAAAATAAAGGACATAAAACAAATGATTGTATGTAGTTGAAACATCTAGTACAAGATTTGATTGACATCAAAAAAGTATTCATAGAAGGACCTCAAATAAACAATGATCATGGTGCATTTAAAAATCCTTTACCAAATTATGAAAAGGGAGAATCTTCTTCTACAAATGGTAAAGGTAAAAATGTACACTACATTTATGACAACACTATTCATTGTATCTCTATAGTTGAGAATAATGATGTTGCTAACAATCAAACTGATAATGTGGAAACCAATTACATCATACCCATAGATCTGATCCCAAACATAGATACATCTGACAATCAAATCAATGTCATAAAAATAAGGGAAAATCAAGATTATCAACCAGTCAATGTGACAACAAGGGGGAAATCCAAGGTAATATTGAAAGGAGTTTCATCTAAAACCATTGCTACCCCTTGAAATCAATACAAAATCATCGATCAACTGCGGAAAATACCGGCACAAATATCAATTTTGGAACTCCTTAAAATCTCACCATCTCATAAGGAGGTTTTAGAACAAGCTCTTGTGGCCACAATAGTACCCCATAATTTAGATGTTTGTCAATTATAGGCTATGGTGGGACACTTAACCATGCCTCACTGCCTATCATTTTCAGAACAAGATGATGTGTCACTTACTCATCGACACAATTCCACTCTTCATATTGAAGTCTTAATCCACAAACATCGAGTAAAACATGTCTTAATAGATGATGGAGCTAGTTTAAACATTTGCACTTTAAAATTGATCCGTGCACTAGGTAATTTTGATAATGCTATTGATGCCAGAAGGAAGATCACAATAAAATCCTATGACGAAGAAGAGAGATCCTCCAAGGGGTTGATTTTGTTACCTATTCAAGTGGGACCAATTGTCAAGAATATTGTTTGCCAAGTATTAGACAAAGAGCTCACTTATAACATACTCTTGGGATGTCCCTGGATTCATGAAATGTAAGTAGTACCTTCAACTTATCATCAATGTTTAAAGTTTTTGGTCAATGGACAAGAAGTCACTATTTCAGCTGATTACAATAATCCTCAAACTTGTAACACACTTAAAACAACTCAAGACACTTTGGTGGCCCATAATAGGGAAGCAAACACTTCTGGTTCATCCAACGATGAAAGGCAATTAAATGTTGTATCTAAATGGGTTGAGAAAAAGGACCAGTCAAAAGAAACAAGTGTTGTTGACTCCACTCCATCAAAAAATGAAGCTCAACGAGATTCTCTATCACAACAATTCAATGACAAGATCCAGTTAAAAGACAAAGGTATGGGAGAGTATTCCATTGAGCAATCTTTATGTTTTTCACAATTGCTGCCATCTCCAAGAACATATGGACAACCATCAACATCAACACAACAATCATCACAACCTACCATAGTTTTAGATGATAGATTTGTAAGGGTGGGTACTCTAGAAGAAGAATTTGAAGATAAGGCCATTCTCAATTGACTCTACAAAGATGAGGAATCCTCTACATCGACAAACATTAGCATAAAGACAAATCAATATGGAAAGGGAAAAAAAATATTAGAGAAAATGGGGTATGAAGGAAAAGGACCTATTGGAAAAAGAAAAGAAGGCATTGTAGAACCCATCCAACCTCTCACACTTCAGCCAAAAGACAAAACAAGACTGGGTTATACAGGGGAAACAAAAGAAGAAAACACTCATAGAGTTGTAGAAAGAATCCTTCAAATGCGAGATAGTTTTGAGATAAATTCTAATGAGTATGAGTGGGATTATTTATCAGAGACATCATGCAAGGACATGCAAATTAATGTCATCAAAGAGTATGCACCCACACATGAGGAGGGACAAAGCTCAGGGACTAGACCCCTTGTATTTGGATCACAACATATCAATGACTCAAGCGAGGATGGACATATATCGAGTGAGATAGACGACTTGGATGAGAGTAATATCATAGACCTTGACATTACCATTGAAAATTTTGAAAACATTGCTATCAGAACCTTTATTTCCATTGACCTTAACCAATCTGATGACTTTTTACCATTAATGCATCCTAAACTTATCGACTGGGAACCAACTGAACCTATCAATATTCCTATCTTTGCGAATGATGATGCTATCATAAATTTCCTTTGTTGTGACAAACCTGACACAAGTTCTAATCATAAATCTCATAACGACGCTTTGAGATAGGAGGGTGTCAAATCTTCCAGTTGCAAAATTGAAAATATGAATAATGGATCTAATGGTGAAAACCATTCAATGACAACATTAGATCTCAAAAATGTAAAAATAAAGAACACATTTGATGGTGAAAACCTCTTTGAGGCACCAAAGGATGGGATATTTGACACCCTTCTAGAACATTATCATGAAATATCATCAGTGTTGGTCTATTAATATTGGCATAATAGAAAAGGAAAAAACTCTACATCTGATAACATCAATGACTAAACAAGAAAAGCCAGAATTCATCAAGTTCTTTGAGGACAGAAGCATTAACTTTGCTTGGTCATACTCTGATATGCCAGGTTTAGATCCAGATCTTCTAATGCATCATTTATCTCTACCATCTGGGATAAAACCTGTGAAACAAAAACTAAGGAAAATGCATCTTCATATCACCTTGATGGTAAAAGCTGAGTTGAAAAAGTTGTTAGATGCAGGATTCATCAGGTCTATCAATTATGCTGAGTGGATTTCTAATATTGTACCTATATCTAAACTAGATAATAGTATCAGAATATGCACATATTTCAGATATCTAAATAGGTCATGTCCAAAGGATGATTTTCCTTTACCAAACATTGACATTATTGTGGACTTAATAGTAGGACATGCCATGTTGTCACTAATGGATGGCTTCTCAGGGTATAACCAAATCAAGATAGCACCCAAAGACTAGGAAAAGACAACATTCACATGTCCATGGGGAACATTTTGTTGGAATGTAATGCCCTTTGGGTTGAAAAAATGCAAGTGCAACATATCAGCGAGCAATGACCACTATTTTCCATGACATGATGCATACTTTTATGGAAGATTACATGGATGATATATTAGAAAAATCATATACCAGAGAAGGACATCTAGAGATTATGGGAAAAATATTTACTAGACTGGAGAAGTTCTCCAGTTCAATGTCAGATTAAATCCGAAGAAATGTGTGTTTGGGGTTACATCGACAAAACTTCTAGGTTACATGGTTTCAGAAAAAGGCATTGAAGTGGATCTTGCCAAGGTCAAGGAAATAATGGAAATGCTGCCACCAAAGAATATCAGTCAACTAAGATCTCTACAAGGTAGGCTACAATCAATTAGGAGGTTTATCTCTCAATTAACAAATAAAAGTCACCCCTTCAATCATTTGCTACATAAGAATGACTCTTTCAAATGGGATGAAGGATGTGGAACTACTTTCAATCAAATAAAGCAATATCTGATTTCACCTCCCATATTAATGCCACCTACAGAAGAGAGACCATTGTTACTATACATTGCAACAACAGACATTTATTTAGGAGCTCTATTAGCACATGAAGATCCTGAGGGAAGGGAACAAGCTATTTATATATTGTATCAACAGGACTCTAAATGGTTATGAAATAAATTACACCTTCATCAAGAAAGCTTGTTTGGCAGTGGTATTTGCTACCCAACAGTTGCGACATTACATGTTGACCCACATGATTAAACTCATAGCAAAAATTGATCCATTAAAGTACTTACTCAACGAGGCTGCTCTAACAGGGAGACTAGCCAAGTGGGTCATGATCTTGAGTGAATTTGATATTTAGTATGTGGATAGGAGAGCCATCAAAGGTCAAGTAATTGCCGATCAGTTAGCTGAAGCTCCATTATCCGATGATCATCCAATGAACATTGAGTTTCCTAATGCAGACATTCTTACTATGACAATACAACAATGGAGGCTTTATTTTGATGGGTCATACACACAATGTGGGCCTGGTACGAGAATTCTATTTGTCACACCTCAAGGACATACCATACCAAGGTCCTATAGACTCATGTTTCCATGTACAAATAATGCAGCTGAGTATGAGGCATTAATTATTGGAATCAAAGTGGCAATTGAATGAAAGATCAAAGAACTACAAGTATATGGAGATTCACAACTAATCATCTATCAGGTAAATGATGAATATCAAACAAAAGATGAGAAGTTGATGTCATACAAGAAGATGATAGATGATCTCAAAAAGTACTTTGTGGATATCAAGTTTGAACAGATTCCAAGGGAAAAAAAACAAAGTTGCGGATGCTATGGCGACAATTGCTTCTCTCTTGCAATTGCCAGAAAAATGAGGTCATTATGAGTTTATGGTGGAACAAGTGTCTAACCCTGCTTATGATAATCCAAATTCTCAAACCATATGCCAATTAGTTGATGTTGAATCCTCCATTTATGGAAAGACTTACACTTACCTAAAAGACAATATCCTTCCTCCTGATCTTTTCAGAAACCAGAAACACAATTTCATTCGCCAATCCGCACGACATACCTTAATTGTTGACATACTTTACCATCGAGGTCTAGATGGTACTCTTCTTCGGTGTCTAGAACATAACGAGTCTAAGATAGATTTACATGAGGTTCATGAAGGTATTTGTGGAACTCATTCAAGCATATGAACCCTAGTGAAGAAACTCCTTCGTTTAGGGTATTACTGGCCAAATATGGAGGAGTCTTATCAGTTTGTTAAGAAATGCCAGAAATGTCAAACCCATGGTAACTTAATCCATGCACTAGCACAAGAATTGCAACCATTTACTTCAACATGACCCTTTTGTCAGTGGGGATTGGACCTGGTAAGAAAAATTAATTCATCTTCATCTAATGGACACAAATTCATAATCACAACAACAAAATACTTTATAAAGTGGATAGAAGCAGTTCCCCTAACAATAATCACTGGAAAATAGATCTCTTCCTTCATACTGAATTACCTCATCTGTAGGTATGGAATTCCTCAATCCATTGTAACAGACAATGGTAGACCATTTAAGAATCAAGATGTGTAGGAATTGTGTGAGAAGTTTCATATCTAATATCGTTTTTTGACACCATACTATCCTCAAGGAAATGGCTAGATAGAGGCCTCAAACAGAACTATTTTGAAAATCCTGAAGAAGACTATCAACGATGTTGGATGTGATTGGCACATTCAATTAAATCTTGCTCTCTGGGCATACAGAACCAGTATCAGAACACCTACAGGAGCTACACCATATGCCTTGGTATATGGATCGAAGGCCATACTACCCATTGAGGTTGAGATTACATCACTTCGTGTGTCATTGAAAGGAATTATTCTAGATGAGGATTATAGAGTGTTTATAATTCAAGAGCTGGAACTGTTGGATGAACGTCGTCAACAAGAAGTGAACCATTTGAAGGCATATCAACAAAGGATGTCTAAAAGCTATAATCATAGGGTAAAGCTTAGAGTCTTTCAGGTTGGGGAGTTGGTCCTAAAGGAAAACCCTAGAAATCAACAAGACAGAGAAAAGAAAGGGAAGTCTGAACCTAACTGGCTAGGTCCCTTTGTAATCATATCAGTCTATGGATCTGGAGCCTATCAGCTGTCTACACCTGAAGGGGATTTGTTCGATGAACCTATCAACAGTATCCATCTTAGGAAATTCTATACCTGAAATCATCTAGTGCACGGTTGAAATGGTCGCCTTGATGAAAACCTGGCAAACAGGCGTCTTGGTGACGAAAAATACAAAAAAAATAGAAAAAGAGAAAAAAAAAAAAAAATCGGAAAAAGGGAAAGAACAAAAAATCAAAAAAAGAAAGAAAGAAAAAACACAAAAAAATTAGAAAAAAGGAAAAATACAAAAAAATCATAAAGTTTGAAAAAGTGCAATAAAAACAAATAGTGAAAACCTGGAAATAGGCGCTACTTGTGATTTAAACCAGCTTTTCCATCTACTAGATGTATGACTTGGTTGTTCACTTTCGCCATCATTTTTCTGCCTATCATTTGAAAAGAGAACCTCATGTACATATCCTGGCAAAGTGATCATGTCACACCCTAGCTTGGGGGCAAAATCCTGAACTTACTGGGGGAAATAAACTTGAGCTTAAACAAATAGACAAAAAGTAGTATGACAACACAACAAACACAATGATCATTGGGAAACTCAACATGGAACATACATCAAACATTAAATCACTTTAGAAAATCAACCATCCACATCAAAATAGTTGAAATCAAACTAATCAGAACAACTCAAAATGGATGATATAATATGAATAATGATTGAAATACTTTAAGCAGAGGTTGAATTGTTGTACTTTGATCTTTGCTATCATTTTTTTGGAGCAACTCGATGATGTATTGAACTAGAGAAGCTAGGAAGAAGAATGATATTTTCTTTGTTTACTGTTTGTGAATTAATTATTTATTGTGTGAATTATCGCAAGACGTGCTCTACAAAGTATCACTGATGACATTCTAATTCACATAATAAAATGATTGATTCTTGTCTGTTTAGCAAGAAATGCTCAGGTCATCTCGGTTTAATTATACCTAGATGCTTGTGTTCACTTGTACTATCAAAAATCATGAAAGTAGTACTCAGGTCATCATGGTCAAAATTATACCATCAATGCTTGTACCCACTTTCAACATTTTAAAAGCTCCATGATGATAAAAAGAAAAATAAATGGATTTTTAAGATGCCAATGTTTGCATGTAGTTTTGCATGATAAAATTAGATTGCATTCATGTTAATCTTACATCTGCAAAGTATTTGTTACAAAAGCTGGTAAAGGATTCAAAATGATGTTATCTTTTCTCATAAATGGATTGAGTATACTTGACATTAACAAAAACATCATCATTATCATGTAGCTGCATAATCATTTCTATTGCATAAATTAGAAACATTATTATATCATTTCATCATTCAAACATTTGATCATAAAATTTGCATTAATCATGTCATTTCTTCATTTGTGCATCACATCATAAAATTGCATGAGAAAAACTATCAAAAACAAATCTCTATGTAGTTGAATTTTCATTCATCCATTCATCATATCATAAAACATACATTAAAAGTACCGTCATATTGATCATTCATTCATCCATTTATTGCATTATATATTTGCATTTGAAAAAACAACAATATAGTACATCAAATTCATCTTCATCATTATGTCATATATCATTTAAAACAACACATCCAAAATCATACATATAGATGCATTTTTATATCATTTACATATATCCATGTAAATAACAATATACAACATGCATCCATAAACCATCATTATAGGCATTATCACATATAAGATCATATGTAAATCATAACATGTCATCATGATCATAAATTGCATCCATAAGATCATAACAAAAATCATCACATAACATATAGAACATAGGAATTAAATGCATTCACTATAAAACCATATAAGCACATATAAATCGATAAAATCCGTTGCATATCATAAAGCTCAAAAATCATAATGTCAAGTATATAATGATGTATGAAATATAAAGAGATACAACATCAAAATGGTTGTAAATCAAAACACCCGGAGTATACATCATGTCTCAAATATATCATGGAAACAACTCATAGAGCTATGTGGTGCTAGCACCAGACAGTGCAGGCATCTCGGGACTAGTCCCTCCACCACCAGACGTACCAGGATCTCTCGGCTCTCTCCGTAGAGGCTGTGTCACACCCGCACTAACAATCCTGGAATGAGTCTTTCCTGATCGAGACTGGGCATAACTAACTCTCTGCTCAGAGGGAACAACATCATGGTAACGACGACCCCTGTAATACTCTGCCTCTCTACCTACATGGAGAACCTCTCTCATGTAATCAGCTACAGAGGTACCATCAGCTAGTCTTTGCAATCTCTCGACTGTCAACTGTGCCTGCTCTGCAGCCCGTTTAGTTGCATCTCTCTCGACTGTCAATGAGGCTATCTATGCCTGTGCAACAGTCAATTGTTCCTATACCTACAAAAGGGCTTGTGCATGGGACTGGGCCTGTGTCTGCATCTGTGTCTGTGTCTGCACCAATAAACCACGAGCCTGAACCAGCTGACCTTGTAAAGTCTGTACCTGCACCTGTAAACTCGCAATTTGGTTCTGTTGATGCTAAGAGGGTATCCCAATCTGAACACACTACTTTGCAAGGGCTACAAGTGATCACCTCTTACAAGGCACCATGATCTCTCTGACATCCAAAACTGGAATTGATCCACTAGCTCCACCTGATCCACTGGCTCCACCTAGTCCTCCACCTCCTCCACCACTATCTCCTCCATCATCTCCACCCCTATCTCCACCACCTCAGTATACCTCCTCATCATCACTACTATCATCCTCATCACCGCTCCCCACATCCTCCTCCATCTCCACATCCTGCTCCTCCTCCATGCCCTCCTCTCTCCTCTATTGGCAGCCATGTACAACTGCAACCTCCTTGTTGGGTAGTGGCACAGGCTCATCAGGAACAAATATCCGTGGAAATAGATGTAAGGCAAGATACTCTGCATAATCTGCAGTAATCAGAGGCTCGATATTGTCAGGATGAATATCCCAATCTGAAGGTTGTAGGTTCAGGTACTCTTGAACAACAATATCATATGAAAGGACGAGTCCCCACTCAATAGAATCCATTTGACACTGGGCATAATGTGCAACGCCCTGGGGCATGCCCTGTATAATGCCGTATTGTCTGAGCACCCTCCTCAGCAAAAATATCTCAATAACAAGATGAGTCCTACCAATCAGGAACATAGACTGACAAAGGTATCCCATCTCTGTATCATCCTCATCCCAGTGGTCACAATCTAGATAGGTCTGCCATGTAACGGCCTCCAAATCATCCAAAACTCTCCTCCAATGCTCTAACTTACCTAGTTTGGGCTAAGTAAGATGACTTGTATATCTGTGAACATACAACCTCATAGTCGGTCTTTGTCTAACTGTCACTGGACGCGTAATAGCTATATGCTCCCACACCCACATCTGAAGCAATGTAACCCCAGAAGAAAAACTGTGACCTCATAGGTAGACAACTGAATGCAAACCGTGATACAGATGAGCAAGCATACACATGCCCCATGCATATCTGGTACCGTGTACAATCATACTCTCCAACACATGACCCCAACCAATAGAAATTCCCTTTGACCTATGATCAGGACAAAGGAACCCTCCAATAAAACCAACAAGTACTGAAGGTAGGGTGGCATAGGCATCCACCATCTCTCGCCATGGGATCTCGTATTCACAAATCATATCATCCTGAAAAACTCGGCGCAGTGCCTCGGTCCCGCCCTGCTCTAAAGAATCATAAACTACAACCTCCCCAACAACGGGTATCCTCAAAATCCACCATACATCCTCAGGAGTGACTATAATCTCGCCGGTGGGAAGGTGGAAGGTATTATGCTCGCTATGCCACCTCTCTGCTAAAGTTGTCAGGAGACCCCGATTAATCCTAATCTGGGGCATGTCTAGAAGAGATGACAAACCACAATGTGCGATGACTGCTGTGTCAGGCTGCACTAGCTACGGTATCAAATCAAAGGTCCTAGGAAACCGCTCTCGAATCTGTAGGTTCGCAAATGACTCAGGTATCATCATGAAATATTGAAATTTAGTAATCTTTGTCAATTCATCAAACGTTAATCAACCTATCAAATCTAATTAGCTTTGTTGAGACTTCGCTAAAATCTTGTGAGCAACTATCAAATCAACCTCGCCAATCATGAGGTCAATCATCAAATCTATCAATCAACCTCACCTATCATGAGGTTAATCATTAATCTTATGTTATTCCTCGCCTATCATGAGGTCAATTAATCAAATCAACCTTACCTATCATGAGGTTTATCAAATCAAACTATAATTATTTCTTGCCTATCATGAGTATAATTATCATCAATCAATCATCAGACCACGCCTATCATGAGGTTGAACATCATCTACTCTATCGGGATCATCAATCATATCAAATCAACGACTGACACGATCGAAAATTGATATAATCAAGGACAAAATTGACAAATTACATCGTTTTGATTTCAATGCGCTAAAACAGTGTTTTTATGCGCCACAATATTCATTGCGCCATGAAATAACCTCAATGCGCTAAAACAAGCGATCAAAGCGCTATTTCATCATATGCGCCATTTCAGGAGGCAAATGCACAACGTCAGGTGGAAAATGCACTATATCATCATATGTTCTACTTTACCCTATGTATACGCTACACTTTTTTGACCTATGCACTAAATCTACGTATGTGCTATTTCATCCTATTTATGCACTGAAACAACTAACCTATGCGCTATTCTAGTTTATGCGCTACTGTGGCCTACAAATGTGCTAAAAGAATTCAAAATGTTTAATCCAAAATAAATGCATGAAAAACAAAAAACATAATAGACACGAAAAAAAGGAGGTTCACGAGTACGTACCAAAGGTCCATAAGCGGTCGAGCGGTTGTGTCGACGCACACGCTCGAAACGGTGAGTGTGGTAAGGGATTGACGTTTTGCTCCAAATTGCTTTCACTCCAAATTCTCAAAACTCAAACATGCACAAATGAATTCTAAACTCAACTTTTTAACCTTTTATAGGTTAATTAAGGGGATTTTTGTGGAATTAATTTCTCTTATTTACTGGAGGCTTAATTCAAAACTCATCACAGGGGCATCTTTTAAACTGTTTGTCAGGAGATAAATTATTTCATCATCATATCTTTATCAAATCATCATAAATCATCAGAAAATCATTAAAAATTTGAAAAAAACAAAAAACAAATAAAAAATTCATCAATTTATCTCCCGAGGGGGCATATATTCATCATCACAGCAAAATCAACATTTAGGACATACTGAAAATTTTTCGTCAATATTGGCAGCAACAACAAATTTTTCTTTGAAGCAATGTGTAAACACATCACTTCAAAGAGGGGCAAAATGTATACACCTAAAAATGGTTTGGATAATCTAATTAATTAAATACGATTTATTTGATTAATTAACCTTTAATTCTTCTACTATTGAATAAATAGAAATATTTATTTATATAGTTCATCTTTTAAATTCTTCAATCTTTATTCTATTATTTCGTCTTAATTAAATAAACGAATTTCACTTTGTTTAATTTAATTATAATAATCAAATTCTTCTACTATTGAATAAATAGAAATATTTATTTATATAGTTCACAAACAATATTCTTCCGATTATTCTCTCTTAATTAAATAATCAAAACTTCAATAGTTTTTATTTAATTATCATTATCCCTCTTTTATTAAATAAACAATATAATTTTTTTTTGTTTATTTTAATAATTGTTATTTCTTCCTAAAATTGAAATAAATCCAAATATTCAAATTTATTCACATATTTCTACAGCTAATCATATCCACCTACCAAATTAGATATGAAATGTCTAATTTAATTCATCTCAACCTTTATGGGCAAATTTGGAGACAAATTTGTATGCAATCCTCTTCATCCTCTTCCAATGATTCTTCCTATCTTCTAGTTGAGTATTTTTCTGGGGAGGAATAATCCCCATGATCAGCCCAGGCTTCTTCATCTCTCACCTTTCAATCCTCTAGATCAGATCCAGACCTTTGCTTTGCTGCCCCTTTGCAAATGTGATGTTGTGAATCTATAAATACAACCTTCTTCTACAGGAAATAGATCCCAACTTTGTGCAAACTTACTGTGCATGAATACCAATTGAGCAATCAAGCATCTTAGCAATAGCATTATCATTTAGCAATAACAATCATAGTATTTTAGAATCAATATCATGGCCACATCATAGTTTACTGTAGCTTATTTTATCAAGTTTCATGTCAATTTAGATCACAACTTCATCATTATCAATTAGATATCATCATATAGGATTAGATTATTGCATTTAGCAACATCTCATTCTCTAGATTGGCATTTTAACAGTCACAATGCTTACCAAATCTGAGATCCCAGTGACTTAATAAATCTTTGGAGATAGAGAACAATATGATGCTTTCAAGATTTTTCTCGTGTTAATTAGATTAATTATTGTTGATTCTCTTGATATAATGTCTTATTAAGAAGTGTTGTTTGTTATTTTACTCATTACTTATTCCACACTCACAAAAGCAATTCCTACCAAACGAGCTACTTTTGAAGTTGTATGCGACTTTCTAAAGGAGAACATCATTTCATGCTTCAGAGTGCCTCGTAAAATTGTGACCGATAATGCAACATGTTTCTCATCAAAGAAGCTATTGGAGTTTTTTTTTTTATCACGACATCATGTTGTCACACTCATCAGATTATTACCCTTAGGGTAATGGACAGGCCGAGTCATCAAACAAGAACATAGTCACAATCATGTGTAAGCTGGTTGACTCAAATCAGCGGGCTTGGCACAAAAAAATATATGACACTCTTTGGGCTAATAGAATCACTCCAAAAAGAGCCATTGGCACCTCGTCTTTTATACTTTTGTATGGTACAAAAGTAGTTCTGCCCATCACATTGGAGTTGTTTGCCTTACAGCTGGCATCTACACTGGAGGATGAAGAGTTCAAAGATCCTATTCAAAAACGAATGTTGTACTTGATGAGACTTGAAGAGGAAATGGTAGAGGTTTTCGATAGAATCACTCAACATCAAGAGCAAGTGAAAAATATTTTTGATAAGAAGGCTTGTCAGAGAGACTTTGAAATCGAAGATCAAGTCCTGTAGTGGAACAAAAGACACGAACCTAAAGGAATGCATGGAAAGTTTGATTCCTTATGGTCGAGGCCTTTTCAAATCCATGAGTCAAGAGGAGAGAACAAATACATGCTCTCGTATTCAGATGGAAGGCTTCTATTTCTACCATATAGCGAGCAATATCTCAAGCACTTCAACCCTCCGAGGGAGGAGTGAATTTTTGTAAATAATTTATTTATGCTTTATCATTATGTCATAATGTGTTTCCCCATTCTGTGATGTTTTGATGTTTTAGGTTTTTAGGTAGTCTTGTTTTAGGTGATTATTAGGAATGTTTTAATGTTTCTTAGGTGATTAGGAAAACTCCAAGTATATTAGGTGATTAGGGAAAGAGTCCTAACTCCAATTCCCAATTGATAAGTCACTGGTCTACAAAAACATAGAGAATCTCGGTTCTCCTATGTCGTAAGTATCTGACATGGTCACCAGACGGAGCCTAATGTTGTACCCAAACCAGTTTTTTTTTGCTTCATTAAGGCATTTTGCTTAAAAGAGTCTAAACCTTTTTAAAATGATGTTAAAACATAGTTTTGGGACAAATCAAGTATGGACTTTGAGTCAGTTTGATGTTAAGAAGATACTGGTGAAATTTGAGAAAAATTGAAAAATATGGTTTCAAGCACCCCTATTTCAGGTCACAAAACCCTAAAAATTGAAACTTGTTAGAATTGGTTGAAATTAATTTTGATTAGCTTATTTCACATCATGATCACAGTGGTGAAGTCAATTTCAGTTAAAAGTCAGTTTAAGCCTAGTGGGTAGTTTTCATTTTTTCAGGAGAAAAGTTAGGACCTCCGAGGTCGTTAATGGCAATTGGCCAGTACCAAGTGTCAAAATCTAAGCCTAAAACTCAAAGCATAACATTCTATGATGAAGGATGCTAAAGAAGATGCTTCACGGTGGAGGGGATTTTCAAATGGAAAAAATTGGAAAAAATATTCTAAGTCTAGAAACATCTCACTTTACAACGTGGGAGACACTTGCACAATCAACATGCAAGTCAACTTTGTAGTGTTCGTACATGTGAAAATGGTGAAATACAGTCACACACATGCGTCAGCAGTAGTAATGCTTCTATGTGGTCAACTCAGCAAGTGATACGGTGTTTGCAGAGTGCGAAATGGAGGAAAACATCAAGTCCAAAGCAAATTTGTGCTCCTGTAGCTCATGGGTGTCCTTCAATTTGGAGGCTTAGATTCAGTTGTTTCTGGTTGCAAATACATTCATTCTCTTTGGTTTCTAGTCAACTTTCTGACAAGCTATCAAGTGAGTCCATCCGACTTGTGGAACTCCAACAGACAAAGGTAGAAGTTATAGAGTTTACATATCACAGAGTTAGATTTGCAATTTCTACGCCCCTATAGCCTAGGGGCGCCCTTGAATTAGACCTGTCAGATGATGGAATTTGTAGAATCTGTTTCTGGGGGATCTTTTCTGATTCATCCCAGCTCTGTGATGCATCTGTTCACAAGATCATTAGATGTGCTGAGTGACCGTGGCAGTTGTTCCATCAAGCATGTAAAATGGAGGGAAAATAAAAGTGAAAATATCAAAATGTACCTCTATAGGCCAGGGGCACCTAGCCTTTTGGCCAGCTAGATGGGGTTTTTAGCAGTTGTCGTCTTCACGAGACCTGTGCAGAATCCTCCTAGCTATTCAGTGAATCCAACCATCAACCCTCAGGGTTTGTCAAATGCCTGTGGGTGAAGAATCAACAAAAAATACTGAAGAATGAAAACAAGCAGAAAAAATGGCTAAGTATGGAATTTACATACTCCCTTGGAAAAGGCGCCCTTCTATTGGAGGTCTTAGAAGCAGTTTTCTCACTTCGTCACTTCCAGGAACATCTCTTCCAAGTTGTTCCATCTTCACAATGAGATCAACGGTGCATGCATTAGAGCAATCCAGCTCCCAGTGGCAAGGGTCAAAGTACAAAATTCACATGAAAGTTGCAATTTGCGAAATCATTCTCAAGTTTGTAATTGTGCCTTTGCAGGCCAGGGGTGCCCTTGCATTTGAGGGCCTTAAATTCACTTTTAGAAGATTCACATATAGTCATTCTTTGCAGAATTCTTCTAGCTACGCGATGGATCCAACATCCAGTTGACGAGAGTTATCATTCATCGATAGTGGTAGCTTGAAGCACAAAATGGAAAAACAGGAAAATGACCAAGTCTAGTGTCCTATACATTCTTTTTGAAAAAGGCACTCTTGTTTTTGAGGCACCAAATGTAGTTTTTAGCACTTGCAGCTCCCAGCAGATATTTCATCAAAGTTGTTCTAGCTACATAGTGGATGTGTCAGCTCAGCTCCAACATCAATCGGGCACTCATAAATCAGAATTCAACAGAGGCTGTGATGATGTTTTCGACAAGCTACAAAATAGGAAGTTAGCTAAAAATCTCAAGTTTTGAAGGACACTTGGAAAGTCAAAGTTTGACTTTTCAGAATCAACATGCATTTTTAAGACGACCCAAAAAGGTGGAATTCAGTTAACTGAATAAAATAATATTAAAATCTTCAGTTTCATCTGTCAAATTTTGCTTTCAAAAGGGGCAAATTTCTTCAATATTTTAATATTGGCGCCTATTTTGAAACTCAATGTTATTTTCACATGTTGAGTTAAGTTGAAAATTAAAGAGGTGGTGCCTATTTCTAACTCCAAGTCAATCTTTGTTTTAAATGAAATGAGGTCCAATAAAAAAAATCATTTTAAATTAAAGGTTATCTCTTCAATGTGATGCCTAAACCCCAAAATTCTTTAAATATTCAAAAAGGCATCCATTTCTCTCACAACAGGTGGCAACAAATGAGTTTTCAAATCAGTAATCAACAATTGAAGGCGCCATAAATATTATTGTTTAGATTTCCTTGCAGATACATGTCTAGAATAATCAGCAGACTTCAGACAAGCATGGCAATTTTTGCAGAAGTAGAACCATAAAACTTCTATCTTCTATCTTAATTTCTTCTATTCTTGTCTTAGGTTTTCTCTCGCATGGCCAAGAATTTGGTGACTTTTGAAAATTTTGATCATCTGGGTTTGTTGTGCACGACTTTCTCTACAAAACCCATGTGTTAGAATTTTTCAGGAAAGATTGCCTCATAGCTTCAATTCTTAAAGCTTTGCTTTTCTTTTCAGAAATTCCTTTGCAAAGTAAAAGTAAATATTTTCAAAATGGAGGCTCTGGGTTGGCTTAGAACCATCTTCTGCACAAAACCCATATTTCAAATTTTCTCAAAAAAATTGCCCTTCGGAAACCCTAAAACCCCTGTAGTTCTCGACTGAAAAGTCTTTACATGTCAAGCTAAACGACATTTTTTTCGCAATTCTAACATCGTGGGTTGTCTTAGAATCACTTTCTACACAAAACCCACATCTTAGAATTTTTCGTGAAAATTGCCCTCGACAGGCTATTTTTAGCCTCACCAAGAGACGTTTTAGCTTTCTGGAGAGAGTTGTCAAAACATAGCCATGTTTACAGTCAACAGGCGAGTTTTTCAGAATGTAGTACACACAGATTGAATTCAAGACTAAGTCAATCTTAATTGATGACTTCATTGGTACAGTTGACACGGATTTGAATAAGGTGCTTCCAGAGGCTATCTTGGATCCGATTAAAATAAATCAAGTAATACTTCAAAACATCAAAAAATCCAGGTTGCTAGAGGTGGCTTCACTCCCTATTTTAGTTCATTGCATAGAATTTATGATGTCTTGTGTCAACCATTACAATTCTACTACCTGAGAAATTCAGTCAGTAGATGGATGGGTGATTTGTAGTCTCAAGCCCTAGGACATTAAGAGGCGTTTTGGTATTCCTCAATATCCGAACAGTTTGGTCATTACCATGGATTAGTGTGAAAAAGCATTCAATACTAATAAGGACGTGTGTCATAGAAAAATGGCGGTAAGATGGTTAAAGCAAAAGAAAGTTAAATTGCTAAACAATGTGGGTTGCAGAGAGTTCAAAGATGAGTACGCGATTTTGATCACTCTTCTGAATCATGTTTCCGGTCACGTAGATGCTCACAAATTTCAGCCTTGGATGTACTACATCATTGCTCAAATTATTTCCAAGTGAGAGCATTACAACTAGGCCTCTTTGATTAGCAACGTTCTTCACAAGCAGATTACCGGTTTCCTAGTTGCCCACCAATTTCATATGTGTTCGTATCTCGTATACCTGATTGCTTACCAGGGTCAGTTTAGAGGGTTAAACATAGTGGGGATTCTCAGTGTACAGAAGGCTCATCAATACTACGACCAACTTGAGTTCAAAAAGTATGAGAAACATTTCAAGCGTGTGCAGGAAGCATTCTTAATGTGCATAGTGAGGAACCTAGACTGGGAATTGCATGTTCGTATCTCAGCGGTTGCTAGAGCAACAATGGTAGAATGGGCGGATTGGTTCATTCAGTTCCCTACCTACACCTACATCCGTGTCTACGGATATACATGAAATCCAACCATGCTACCTCATTATCCTTCAGATAAGATGGTTTTCATGGAATTTCTGAGGCAATTACATGATGTTCATTCACATTTGCGCCACAAGCGTAGGCCAACTGCCAATTTTCCATTGAAAATGGGAATCTACAGGTGCAAGATAGTAGTTGACGTCAAGGTTGTAGGTCATGAGTTAGAGAAACTTAATATTAAGTACCTCATTGATACACACTCATATGACCCTTGGGGTTATTATTCAACACGCCTTGGCGGTTGCTCTTACCACATGCCTTCTATGGAGGATTACTGGGTCAACTGCGAGGACAAGTTCGAGGTGTGCCATCACAACTACAACAGGTTCACCCTCTCACAGATTTCTATCTTCATGTCAGAGGATGTGGGATGATTTTCAGATGATGATGGGGATACACTTCCTCAATTCTTCAGAGAATAGGTTGATACACAACCACTTCCAGTTGTCGATTGGTTTGCCAAGGAATACTCATTTGTCAAAGAGAGATCAAGTAGAGTCATTCAGAACAGTACACTCTACTTGGAAAGCAAGAAGACAAGGAGGGCAGTCATACCAAGTACAGAGCCACCACTGGTGGAATCTTCACTGCCATCCTTGTCAAAACCAAAACAAAAGAAAAGGACTAATCCTCCTAAAAGAGATAAAGTGTCTAACAATTCAAAAGGAAAGGCACTTGTTACAGAAACACATGTGGAGATAGCCACAAATACAGTTCAGAGCATGCTAGAGCTAGAAGTACAACCTCCTTTGCCATCACCAACACCACAACAGTCTCTAGTTCTTGTTCACATTGATTTGGAACTAGACTTGCCACCACGTAGCGATACCTCTACACATTCTCGCTCATCAGGGCTTCCTATGACTAGCACCGACCCTTCCAGTGAGATTAGTCGAGACTCATCTTGGCTTGAGAATTAGCTGGGTAGGAAGAGGAGGCAACCATCCTACAAACTTGACTTCTTAGATTTCGATCATGTCTACCAGGACACACCAAATAAGAGAATAAAGAAGCAAGTTCATATAGAGAGGAACGCTGACAAGGAGATCATAATAGAGACTGCTGCACCCCCAGAGGGCAAGAACTTGAACGAGGTAGAAGTTGAAGACTTCGACGTGGTAAAGGTCAACCTTGGTAGAAGCACACACCAAGCAGAGGTTGATTTCCTTCAGGTTGCAATAGATAGCGTAAAGGATAGAGTGATAAAAGATGGGTAAGACAAGGCAACCCTCAAGGCTGAAATCTAGTAGCTTTGTTAGTATATCTCTAACCTTGTGCATAGAACTGAAAATGTCACCACCTTGCTCCTGTAGATGCTAGAGCTACTAGCAGAGCAGTATCAACTTAATCAACTAGTTGTATACGGGAAGTTCCTGATAGACTAGGAAGAAGAGTTCGTCACAAGGGGTCGCTTCGTATTCACAAAGTTATATCAATTGGGGTACAATGCCCGCGAACTCCGTCTACGAATTTAGGACTCAGAGTGAGACTTGGCGATTGACAAACCCAGAGATGAAATCATGATCTCTCATATGAGGACAACATATGACTCAATCATTGATGAAGAAGATAAAGAAGCTATTTTTACTTGGAGGACACAATTAATCTTCAAGGCAAAGATACAACAGATAATGGCTTTAGAGTTGGCAAGAGCAGAGAACACGTGACTAGTGCACTTCAGTATGTGAGAACTTTCGTGTCTCGAGTTCCTTGCTAGTATTAGCGTGAGGGTGGTGAGTATGTCAAGCTTGTTGACATTTGGTTAGAGTTGTAGGTGCTCATCCATGGTATTTTTAGTGGAGATTCCATTGGCTGTAAGTTAGATCAAGTTACAGTCATGTCAGTGTTATTTGATGAGGCAGTTAAGAGTAGAGGATAACTTTAGAGTCAGATCATGGGCGATGAGGAGATGCTGCGAAGACATAGTGTTCTACGACAAAGTATCAATGCCCCAGATGGTGATACATTCAAAAACCTTGTGGAGGGGTTACTTGCTTGAGATCGCGGCCAGTGAACTCTAGATTAGGATGTCCCACCTTTTTAGGATAGACATCAGACACAGCGGTTAACTTGATGCTTCTTTCTAAGTTAACTCGTTGTTCCACATTTCATGCTATGTCTGTCTTGGAATCATCAATGTACAGTTGGAGTTCTCATTTAGTTTTCATTTCAATAAGGACATGCATGTTGCACATGTCCATTTAGTTTAGTCTTATTTTGGTTAACTGATGGTAATTTTCCAGTTAACTGTATAGTTTCATTTATTTAGGTTTAGCAATAAAATCTTGCATGCTTGCAATACTGTAGTTGACTCAAGGTGATTTTAGGGTTCCCTACACCTTTGATGTCTATAAATAAGAGCTCTTTGCTCATTTGTAATTAACTTTTGCACGTGATAGTAATATATGCTGAACCAACTTGCCTAAAATATTGTTGTTCTGTATCTGTTCACGAGCTTTTACTGTGATAATAAATGGCTGCACCACCTTGCTTGAATGTTATTATTATGGTATTTGTTCATCTTAGTTAAATATAGTTGCTAGTTTGATCATTTATTGTATGCATTTCTCACCAATGCTATTTGCTATCCTAGTTTGCTATCTTATGTTGTGATTAATAATTGTTCTTTCAATCTACGCCTCAGATAGGGGTTCCTCCTCCTTGGAAATTTGGAAAGAAGAATTATCATTTAAGTGTTGTTGCTAATAATCTTGTTGCATATCTACGCCTCAGATAGGGGTTCCTCCTCCTTGGAAATTAGTAATTGAGCTTATCATTTGATGTCATGCCTAATAAACTTCATTTCAGCCTACGCCTCAGATAGGGGTCCCTCCTCCTTGGAAATCTTGTTATAAAGTTTATTGTATAAAACATTCCTGCTCCTTTTTCCTCATGCTCTTTTTTCTTGAGGAGATTGGATAGATTAAAAACATTTAGTTTAGTTGTAGTTAAAATCTACAAAACTAGAGAAAACCCTTAGCTACAACATTCTTGGTTTCCTTAACCTTGTGCCTCTTCCAGTTGAGTCAAAAAGATATGATTTAGAATACTTTACTTTTTAATGCATATCAACAAAAGAGGGAGCTTCCCCTCCTAATTTGAAGAGTAGTCATTACACATTGTGCATAGCTGTTCGTACCAACTCGCACTCTAGAGGTGCTAATTGTTACGCCAATAGGAGCATAAATTTTTGCTAGAATATTGAATTTTCACAAACAAGATATCACCAGAAAGATGGTTTCGTGTACTTTGTTTGCAGTGGTGCAGAGTATTTTTCTAGATTTTGTTGTGGGTATGAATTATAGTCAACTGAAGTCAGTGCTTCTATTTGGACTCTCGAGTTCATATCTTTTCACCAGTTTGTCATATTTTGGAGATTCCAGCGACATTGCAAAGGTGATTCAGAGTTCTTTCATCTTGTCCATCCAATTTTTTTAGATTTAGCTATAGGTACATTCTATTGAGTTTTTGAAATTTGAGGAATTTGCTTGATATCTTGGACATACTGCAATTTGGAGCAGGTTTATTTGTATTGGGAGGCTTCATTTTCAATTGTGCATCATATTTGGGAGTTTCTAATTGTTATTGAAGGTCAATTTCTTTGTAATCTTGGAGATCTATCATAGTTCATTATGGGGTTTTCATTTCGTCCTTCATTGATTATGTTGGAAAGGGGAAACTATAAACAATGGAGAGATTGCATCATAAACCATCTCCAATCCCTTCAATTATTGTCACATTTGTATGGTTTTTCTCCTCTTCCAGATAAAGGTATCCAAAAATTTACTTGGAGTTGCAGAAGGTATGATGTCTTAGAGGTTATTGCAATGCATGTTGATGATGATATTTTGAAAGGTAAATTGATCATTGTGATTGTCTTCGTACTCTTTGGACTAAGATTTGGGAGCTATATGGAGATCTTGATACCCCACCATTCCTTGATGATCATGATTTAGAATGTCATGAGCCTCTTCATTCTATAGACGAAATACCTTATGATCATAGTACTATGCAAGAATTTACAGATTTGGAATGCTTTGAATCTTCAAATGAGGATGTCAAGGGTTCTTCAGATGCTTCTTCTCCATCAAAGACAATTGATGTACCTTCACCTTAAGTGATTCCTTGTGTAGAGTCATTGATTGAGGCTTCCATCATTCCTATTCAATAGGACCATTCATCTTATGTTGGTGATTCATTGACAAATTCTAGTGATTCATTACAAGTATCTGATTATCTTCCCTATTGGGATTCTTATTTGACAAACATTGCATCCTTGTTTGTGGAGTCTCACATTTTATATATGGAAGACACATTTGAGGGGTTATCTCTCCTCTTCGACAACAGTCATTGCATAATTGTTGTTAAATCATCTTTGTCTTTAGATATTGTTCAACATCGGTTTTTGCATTGTCTTGATTTATCACCTTCTTCATTGATTGGACATGTACCTGATTTGATAGTGGCATCTTCATATTTAGTGGAAAAGGAGACACAAGCAGTTTTCAGAGACATCATCATCATCATCCATATTCATCCTTACCTTCCTTTAATTCCTATCCGGAATGGGAAGTATTCCTACATTTGTACTTGGTTTTGTTTCTTCGGAAAGGGAGACAAATTGTTTATTGACATTGGAACATGTTTTGTCTTCAGGAACTTACCATTTTTTGCAGGCAATTACACCTTATGGGGGGCTATTTGATTATATTGTATTCTTGTGATAAATTTTTCTCTTGGGGGGTATTGATGTTGAGACCTCCATTCATCACTTACATCATTTGTACATGATTTGCATTTTATCTCTTTTTTGGAGAGGATTTTTCATCCCACTAGGTTTTCTCCTTTAATTCGTTTGTGAGAGATTAGTTGTACATGGGTACCTGACATGGCCTTGTTGTTGGGACCCATATTGCATTTTCATCATTTGCATAATAAATACACTCCCTAAGTTTCACTTATGGGGGAGTGTTAGTGTGAATGAGGTTATTTCCTAAATAATTCTTAGTGCAGACCTATTCACATCATTATAAATTTACTTAGGAGTCAAGTTTCCTAGGTGTCATTTCTAGAAACTAGTTATAATGGGGCCATGTCTCATTAATTAGCTTATAATTATCTAGGAATTTAATATTTCACTTATGCATTAGGCATTTAATGTTTGCATTCAAGGTGGTTATCCTACCTCTTCTCACCTTGCCTATATAAACAAGGTGCTTGTTCATTATGTAGTGTCAAAAAAAGTATCCCTTTTCCACACTTAATTTGGGGAATAATTAATAAATAAATGAGCTTAATTATGCCTTAATTTAGTGTTGTAATGTGCTTTACACATTCACATTAATTTTAGGGCCCTTCTAAATAAAATGGACTTAATTGTGTCTTGTTATAGTGTTGTGAGGTGTATCTTTACACTTTCACATTAATCTAGGGCTTTATTAATTGAATAAGGTTAATTTTCTTTAATTGGCCCCTTTAATTCAAATCCGAGCCTAATTAAATGCAAATTCCAAGCCCTTGGATAAAACCCGACATTCATAAATGTCATTATACAACACTTAACTTTGGAAGATGTGTGTCCTAGGTAGGTGACCTAGGACCCATTCGCCATAGGGTGAATGGGTCCTCACTTAGTCCTAGGACCCTATTTTTACATGATATTTCACGTTGTCCAATGTGTGTCCTAGGTAAGTGGCCTAGGACCCATTTGCCACATGGCGAATGGGTCCTCACTTAGATCTAGGACCCCTACTTTGGATATGTTTTTGGTGGTATTTTAATGATTTGAAATCCATAATTCAATGTCGGCTTGTGATATTTGAATTTTGGGAATTAATGTTAAGATATGTATAAATACAAGGTTATTTCACTATGTTTCATCCTAAGCAATCCTAGCAATTCAAGTTATCTTAAGAGAACTTTCAAGAGAGAATTAGAGAGCATACAAGAGCATTTCTAAGGCATTCAAGGGAAAAATTATTGAGGATTATTGCAACAATCAAGATTCCATTGTCATGTCAAAGATGTATTGCATCATGCATGTTGTTTGAGCTAATATGTTGATGTAGTGTTCAAGATCAATCAAGCATATCAAAGGCATTGTTTCACATCAAGGTTCATGATCAAGATCTACATTCATTAAGGCCACTTCATGCTAGTTTTCCGATTTATCCAAGGTTTCAAATAAGGTGTGGTGAGTTGTAACATTGCATTTTTTCATTCATCATTCCTTTCATGCTTTTATTCATTTCAAGGTTTAATTACCAAAACGGGGTTTGACCATGGCAAACCCATATTCCCTAACAAAACAACAATTTTCTCTCTTTGATGTGTGATTGCAGGTTTTAGGTTGAAGATCATTTGGAAAGCAAAATTGAAGAAAGTTGCAAAGTTGTCAAAGATGCAAGAAAATTTGTCAAATCACAGAAACTGATCTATAGGTTTTATTTTCAACTTTTCAACAGTGACCAACTAGAATATGGAAGTGCAAACTGAGCAAAACAGAACCTAGAAATTGATTTTTCGAAGCCCTAAACAAGTTCCATTCACCATAGGGAGAATGAGTCCTCAGTGAGGTTTGAAAAATAACTTTTGGTGACAAGTAAACATCATGTGACCCTTTCCAGATCTACCTTTTGACTAGTAGTTGGGTTAGATTTAATTTATGTTCCTCATTTGCATATTATAGCTTACATATTGAATGAAATTAGAGAAATAGGGTGCATCATTTTGTTTCATTTTGATAAAACCTCATTTTTCTTTATTTCACATTGTAAATCATCTCATGATATTCTAGAGATTCTAGATCAATTCATCATAGATCATCATTTGATCAAATTGTCTTCTTGCTCATGTTGCAACAATTTCTTGTTCATGTGGATGGTGTATTTCTTGGTTGATCCTTTGAAGTGTGTGCAACTTCATTTGGGTTATTGTTAATTCATATTTCCAACATATGTAACCCAAAGTTTGAATAGAAAGAAGGCTCATCGACCATTGAAGCAATCCTAGTAGCCTCAGGGAAGACAGGACAAATGCTCAACAACTGAGCCTCAATCAAAAGGTCTAGTAGTAGTTCGTCCTCATCAACACTATCCTAGGAAGCATCTTTATCCTCATCCTTTGATTCTCCATCTCCATCATCCCAATTGTATTTGAAACCTCCACCCCATTCTAATTCTCGCTTAATGCCTTCTAGCTTATCTCCATCTTGTAGAATAAAAAAATAGTTGTTTATAAAAGTGTAAGAAGTAAATAAGGAATTGTTATCAACTACTTTTATTTTGGGATTAAAAATTAAATAAGCATTGATTGTTATAGGATAGTACGGATATAGAGGTAAATGTAGGTTATTTGGAGTTATTTTTCAATTGATAATTATTGTCATAGATACAAAGATTTGCATTAATTGGATGTCCAAATTAATGTATATGACAAAGATACAATAATAAATATAACAACAAGAATTAATGGCTTCATAACAATGCTAGTTTATTGTTTTGGTGTTATGTATATCTCATATCTTGTGCATTAGCAATTGTACACATTGAGCAAGTAAAAAATTAGTTAATTTCATTGTCAATAGTGTAAAAAATTATCTTTCTTGTTTGTTAAATGAAACTTTATGCTTGGTTTGCTACACAAATTTAAGGGGTCAATAGAGGAAATATACAATCCACTCTTAATCAAGGATTTTTTCAAGTAAATGGGTTCTCTATTAGCAAGGTATTCTATTATTTCCTCCTATTTTAAATTTCCTAATATAGCATTGGTTGTGTTTGATATCCTATCCAACAAAGGTATTCTTTCTCTGTATGATTGAATTCTTTTTTATGGCACTCCATATTTTCTTTCTCAATATGAATAATATTAGGCTCAATAGTAACTATCTTAACATTATATTCTATAATGTTTTTCCTTTCATGTGAAGATTCAAATAAATCAATGCTTTCCATTTGAGAATTATTAACCTCAACAATTGGGTCATGCATTTTAGGTTGAATAATAGTATCCATAACTTGGTGTATGGTGGCTACTAGTTTGTGCTTTCTTTTCTTTTTTTCCTTTTAAACTAGGATGCTTCCATTTGAAGCATTAATAAACATTAAGGTACAACATATGCCTATCCAATACATCTCTCGCAAAAGGGTTGGAAAGTAAAGCAAGGATTAATTAAGTTCATTGCATTCCAAAAGCAAGTTTTCTTTATTCCAAGAATCCTCTAACACATTGAACTAATAGTAAAGAAAATGTACTCATTATAAACTCCTAGTTACTAGGTTTTCAAATATCTTAATCTGACGATGTTAGAAAAATACATTGACAACACCCATATTTTACCAAGTGGAGATTTTTTTCTAGCTAAGTTAGGACCTACAAAATCTCATGTATAATTTTCCCCTTATATTTGAAAGAAAACATTTTCTTTTTAACTTCATCATGGTTTTATCCTTTCAAGGGATGAGAAAAAGTAGGGTCAAGATATGAAGCTACTAACCTTGGGAGAGTAGGGTACTCCTCCCATAAAATGACATTAACAACAAGGTTATATGATTATTCTTTAATAAATGGCCAACCCTTTTTCTCCACCACATACCTAATCAAACACAAACACACCCCACACCCCAACCAAAACTCACTCCTAGGCATAATGGAGATGGAATAAAATTACAAAATATTCAATTTAATCTATAATATATTTGTTGGGTTTTAACTAAGTAACATCTAATACCAACAACCATTACTTAAAGAAGATATTGAGTGGTAAATATCAAAATGAGATATCTTCTAAACCCAAGAGGAAGAATAGCCTGCACTATAATAAACAGGGTTATTTTAGGTTGATGATATTTAGGGTAGTGATTATTTTTAACCAAGTTTTACAAAAATTTCCCTTTTGAACCCTAATATTTAATCTTAATAGTTTACCACATCCACCAGATCTTGAGGCTATGCAGTAATTTTGGTGTGCTCCTCTGCCTCTTGTCTCCCTACCACGAGCTGTTGTCTTCTCCTTACTCCTTTTCCTTGTGTGGTGCTTGGACGAATACTCCATGGATGCAGGTTGGTCTGTCTGCTTGTTGTTGTATCTTAATTGATTTCTTTGGCTTCTACCCTCTTTTTTGCGATTCCTAGATCCTTATAACTAGGTTATATTTAACAAAAAAATTTAACAGTTTACCTTTGATTGCTTGAAGGTTTGAACACGCCATCTACAATGTGAGCTCTCTAGAATTCCCGCCATCACTTCACTGCTCTACTCCAAAATCACACTCCTCTCCTCTCAAAACTCTAAAAACAAGCACACATGAGGAAAATACCTCCCCTAAGGCCTATTTATAGACCTTCAGTAGCATAGTCCCTCCTTTATAATTGGACGCATTGGCTGAGACATTCAAATGCTAATAAAGAGGCCCAAAATGATCTAAATTCATTTTTTTTACTGCCAACACACTTAAAACTATCAAATTAGCTTGTTGGAACAATTTCCCAAAATTTTTGAAATTTTTCGAAAATTTACAAAATTTACCGAGGGGGCACCATGCTATCTTGCCATCACCAAGGCATATCGGGGTACGTCCTGAACATGAATTTTTGAATTTTCTTTGACACAATGCTCAAAATCGCATTGTATCAAAGAGGGGCAAAATGTAGATACCTGAAATTGTCCTAGCCTACAACTAGCATTTTAACACTAATTATCATCTTTCCTTAATGATTAAATAATGTTCAATTATTTAATTATTATCTAATGTCATATTTTCACTATTAATTAAATGACTTTATGTTATTTAATTAATTCACTTTATCATTAATCTTCCTGATTAATTAAATAAATCTTATTTATTTAATTGTCTTTATCTTTATTCTATCATGATTAATTAAATAAATCTTATTTATTTAATTACTCCTTTAATTATCTTATTCCTCTAAATTAATTAAAAAGTATTATTAGTTATTTTTTTTTGGTATGCAAGGATAATTTGTATTGATGCAAAAAAGGGTACAAAACGACTGCACAAGAGGAAGCCCCCAAAATAAACACCAATGTTTGAGACACGCCAGCACCCCCAACCTTCCATTTGAGATTACAAAATTGTAGACCCAAAGAGTGAGTCGAACCAGACTATATGCCATACTAAATGTCAGACTATACTACCTATAGACCATAGACCTATTGTTTTACATATATTCATAAGAGTCAAACATACTACCAACAATGAAGCTTACAGAAACCCGTTTGCCTTGGCAAAGGCATCAAATTTCAGGACCCAGTCAAAGTCGCACACATGCTCTAGATGCAACACCTTCTTCAGATAATTTGCCTCATAGGCCGCCAATTTCCTGTGTCAAACTAGATCCATGCCCTTTAGGTCAAGCAAAATTGGATAGTATTTGATGACTTCAATGGGAACCTGCAAAAGAGCCAAGCCACATGGGTGAGGAGCGCCAGAGCTAGGAATCACAACATATAGGATTTCCTCCAGTCCACCTAGCAAGTTCTCCTTGAAGAGTTTGCACACTAGGGCCTTCGCCTCTGCCTTGGCCACGTGAATGTCTAGCAGAGAAGCCAAGAACCTTGACATAATGTGGGTGTTGACGTGAAATTTTTCATGATTCTCCAAATGCCCTTTCCCTAACACCATTTTCACCGTGACCACAGTGAGGTGGTCAATGTTGAGCATAATGTGCTTCAACCACTAATCATAAATTCCATGAAATTCCAGTTGCCTAACCTTGTAGTCAAGGTGAATTGGGGTGTCTGCGCCATGTCACATGAGTGATTCTGTAGGCATCTTGACTATAAATTTTGACCTTTCCGCCATTAACAACTACCAAAAAACTAGAGACAAGAAGTAGGAAAAAAACTAATAATTGCAACAATGGTGCCACCTAATGAAATTAATAAATATGAGATACGCCTAGATATCGCCCTTTATTATTATGTTGTATAAAGATGTGCAAGCCTCCCCACTAGCCAACCTGTAGATGTTGATGTTCCCCACCCTACCCTTGGAGTACATGATGAGGTGGAGTCATGCGCCAGTGAAAAGACTTGTAAAACCCAAGCTTATCAATCGTAAACCCAAAACATGCTTTATCATTATGTGAACAAATAGAAGGGGGCACAAAATAATGATGATGCCATTAAAATTCGCCAGCACCCAAGCCCAAATGATGTGGTTTCCAACTGAGCATTCCAATGTCGATCACACCCTAAAAATAGACTTTCCACAATGGATGTGGAAAATTTCCCACCCTACCTCCCACAATATTATTATTTATTTAATTAGCATTCACTCACTTTCTAAATTAAATAATTATCGTAATTATTTAATTATCCACAATCACACTTCCTAAATTAAATAATTACTTTAATTATTTAATTATCCTATTTCCTCTCAACATTATACTTATTAATTCTCACTTGCACATTCCTCAAATAATTAATTATTTTAAATAAATTATTATCTCATGCATTTCCACCTCATTCGTAAAAGGCACTCTCTTCCAGTTGACTAGATAATCAATGCCAGTCCATCGATCAATCAAATTAGTTCACTCCCACTCAGTGTGAGTTAATGAAGCAATCAATTCCTCATGAAAATAGCTAATTGAAATCCTGCAACCAGTTGCAGTCAGTTAACTCATTCCTCAATTCCTCTCAAGGATTCTTGACCCTTGATCTTGATCATCCACCTCTTAATCGTGACCATCCATTCAAATCAATACTTTCTATAAAAGTAGCCCTCATTCCTCTTTGAAGGATAACCATGAATCTTTGATATTTGGAATCCTATATCAATTATCAGTATCTTAAGCTTGAAGCAATACAATGCATACAAATTCTGAGAGCAATGCAAGGATCAAATGGAGAGGAGCAATGAAGGTCATTCAAGGGTAACATAGGAAGGTATTATTGTATCAATCTATTGTTTTCTATGTTGCAATTGTTCTTTATTGTTTGATTGATTTGAGTATTAGATTGAGCTACAATTAGTGGTTGTTGTAGTTAATTCATGCTTTATTATTATCTCATTTTCTGGTCGACAAATACAAGATAAAGGATAAATATTTCATGATGACTATTTTTTGTGAAATCACTAGAAGAGAGTGCTAAACAATGGTATATAATCCTTTTAGATAGCAACATAGATTCATGGGGTGAATTTATGAGAGTTTTTAAATTATAATACACAGACTAATTTCTCTTAAATTTATAATCTATGAGCTAATTGCCACAAAAAAAGGTAAATAAAAGTGCTGCTAATTTCAATGGAGGTTTGTGATAACAATGAGGAGATTTCCTCCCCATATGAGGCCAAATAAACCAATGTGCTTGGTCCTCTACCATGGAAAATTTGATGCAAATTTGGGATATTGCTTGCATTATAAGAATTCTTAGACATTAAGGGAGGCTTATGCCATGTCAACCAATATTAAAATTACTATGCAAATATTTGGTAAGAATGTCAAGAGAGAAGATGTCAACCTCTTAAGGCCAAATCTAGATACTAAAAAATAAGCCCTCACTATTGAAAATAAATTTAATAAATTAATGGGGGTAATGAAGGATCTCTCATATTGGGTTGCATGAAATGAGAAGGGGTTACCTTCTAAAAAAAATCCACACATTTAAATAAAGGTCAAACACTACATAAGAGGACCTAAAATTGTGATTGTTCCACAAGACCCAAATATAATGAAAATTAAGTGGTTCAGAGATAAGAAATCTAAGGACACTAACAGAGAAACTCCCCTGATCCCTTGAGGAAGGTTCACATGAATATTCAAGAAGATTCATTTTGGTGTGATGTATGCTATTTACCTCATGATCAAATGAAGTGTGTTGTTACTATAACACTTATAAAAGAGAAAGAATTTATAGATGAATGTGGTGAACCTAAAAACTATGAAAATGATGTGGACCATATCTATTCTTATAAATAGGATGAATTCTTCAATTTGATCAAGATATCCATCATATTTAATATGAACTACCAAGTTATAATTTTAATTAGCTCAAGGAAATCATGCAATAGAGGTGTAAGAGAGAAAAAATTACAATGAAGACATCAAGTCTCTCACTAATGTGGTTGTATTATAGGTTCAAAGTAAGTACTAGCTAATAAATAGAAAAGTAAGTGCTAAAGGTCAAGTTGGAAGTGATATTGCACCAATAAATAAAGGAAAATAGAAAGAGCATAGTGAAAAAAGTAACATGAATTGGACTATAGGTAAGTCACCTCCAAAGAAAAATATGTATTCCAAATGTATCTCTATAAAAAAGGCTATCAAAGCAACTATAAAACTAAATAAAAAAAGAAGAGTAGAAAATGAAATGTAGGGACCTAGTAAGGGAGTAAAGAATCCTAAAAATGACAAAGAGGTTGTTGTTAGTGATTAGGTAATGGTATTCATACCTAATACTAATTTTTTTGACTATCTTGTTTTCTACTCATTTGCATATATATTATCCCATTGATATGGCTCTAATATTGAGACAACTAAAAGTTGAAGTTCCAATGAGGGAATTTCTTAGAATCCTAGAGCACAAAGGGAGGGATCTATTACATATCAATGCCCCAACTATTTGTGAGCATCCCTTAGAACCTACAAGTGATCATAAGAAAATATGGAGGTACAAACCAATATCCAAGAAATTCCTAAGATTTACTTGGGCTTAGTGTCTACTAGTAACCAACAAGTTATTTATCCATTTTATACTTATTTGTTGATTAAAGGTTAGTTGGTTCACAACTTCATGTTAGATTATAGTGCATCCAATAATGTGATTCCACTAGAGGTCATGAACCAGCTAGACCTAAAGGTTTCTAAGTCTTATGGTTAATGCCATGTCACAGATTCTTGAGAGGTTAATTTGATTGGATTTTTCAACAATATTGAAGTACAACTAACTGCATACCTAGGTAAGTGCTTCTCGATGGATGCAATCATTATTGATTGTATAGCTAAGTGAGGTATGCTTCTATCAAGGAGGTGGAAAAAATAAATTGGTGGTAACATCTAGATGGATTTATCTTATGCTACCATAATAATACAAGGGAAAGAGATTTGATTGCATAGATAGAATAAGATGCTCTACATTGTGGAAAATATTGATGAGGAAAAGAACACATAATATCACATATATAAAAAGTCAGGTATTTTTGTTGGATATTATAATGATAGATTTAAAAATTAGATATATAATTTTCCTCATAAATGTCAATATTCTAAAAATTATGATATGGAATATGAATTTTGATGGTGCATGTTCAACTGGAATGGTGTAGGAGTTGTACTAGTGTCACTTGATGGTATAAATTATAAGTTCACTTTTATAGTGAACTTAAAGTGTACCAATAATGTGGTTGAATGAATCTTTGCTACTTGGCTTGAACTTGTTTTCCAAATATTAGATTAAGTGCTTAATTTTTTTTGGTGATTTAGAACTAGTAGTGTCTTAGGTTAGAGACACATATGATGCTAAATAAAATTATTAAGGATGTATAGGAATTTTGTGTGGGATACCATTGAAATGTTTGATGCCTTTGACATCAAGCAAGTAGAAATATATGATAACATAATAGATTATGAATTTTTTGCTTTGGCCTCAAAATTTAATAATTCCTTGACATCTTCCATTGTAGGTATAGTGTTGAAATGATCACTAGACTCAACATTCCTAAAAATATCAACAATTGGTAATTCTTTGATGATGATGAGCAGATTCATGAGTTCCTAAATTATATAAATCACTTTGTGAATTAGATTATTGACTGCTAGCCCATGGTGGAAGATAAAAAAGATTATTTTCAATAAATGAGATCATATAGCTCAAGAAAAATTCTATTCCAATAGGTATCATAGCTTTGAAGTGGATGTTTGAAAACTCTAATTGTTACAAGGAGAGGAGTAGACCTGCCAGTGATGAAGGTGTTTAGGGTGTGAACTTGGGAATTGAAGTAACTCCAAAAATGGTCTATGCTGGAAATAATATTAGATCAACACATATGTAAATGCTGATTGTATTGTTGAAGAAGTTCAGAAATATCTTTGATTAGTCATATGATGAGTTGAAGGTATACGAAGAGGACTTGTTCCAACATCCTATTCCTTTGGAACCTAGTATGAAGCCTTTTAGACAAAATTAGAGACCAATCAACCCCATGCTTGTCCCTCATATAAAAGAAAATTATGAAGCTAAAGGGAGAAGGAATTATCAAATTAATCAAACATTTTAGGTAAGTGTCTAACATTCTCCAATTGAGGAAGAAGAATGGAGACATATGACTTTGTGTGGATTTTAAAATTCTAAATATCAAGTCCCTCAAGGATAATTATCCACTACTCAATATGGACCATTTAATATATATGGTGAAAGGGTCAAAACTAATATACATGATGGATGGATATTCAAGGTAGAATCAAATCACATGATCAAGGAGTCTTGACAACCAAAGACAATCTTCACAATGCCATGGAGTACATTTATTTATCTCGGGATACCATTAATTGGGCTAAAAATTGTAGGATTCACTTTCTTGATGGATGTTGAATTTTCTAACCTCATCAATGAAACCATGTTGGTCTACTAGGATGAGTTAACTACTTACTCCAAGAATAGAAATTATCACTAAAAACACTTGGAATTGATCTTTTAGAGGTGCCTAAAATTCGGGGTTTATATGAATCCCAAGAAGTGTATATTAAGAATTAAAGACAAAAAAAATATTGGAAATATTATGTCCAAGGAGGGGGTAGGAATTGATCTTAGTGATTCAAAGAAATGGACCTCATCCCTCAACCCAAAATAGTAAAGCTAGTCTAATCATTTTTTGGGCAGATCAAATTTGTTAGCATATATGTTCCTAACTTTGTAGAAAAGATAAAGGCCATTTCTAAGGTGCTAAACAAGAGAAAATAAGCTAATTAGGAAAATTAATACAATAATTAATTTATAGAGATTAAAAATGCACTTAAGAAGGAATTGGTACTAGTGATTCCCAATTATTTGAAGCCTCTTCATTTATTTTTCTTTGCGTCATTATACATTATTACCATTATTATATTATAGAAGAATAATGATGGGTATGAATAGACAATAGATTTATTTAGCAAATGTGTGAGAGATTATAAATTAAATCACTCCATCATAGAGAAGCACACATATGCTCTTTTAAAGTGGTGAAAAACTTTAGATCCTATCTTGTAGGAGATAAAATCATTGCCTATGTGCCACATACCACTATAAGAGATATATTTATTCAACATGAGGAATTAGGAAAAAGGCTTAGATGGATCAATAAGATCCAAAAATATGATTTGGAGGTCAAGACTACCAAACTAGTTGAGGTCAAGTCCTAGTAAAATTAATTATTTTCACAAATTTAGATACAACTAAAATCCATCAATCCAACACTTTCTCCTAGTCATTTAAAGGATTGTCATTGGTATAAGGACATAATTTTCTACTTAGAAAATACTAGCTATCCTATAGGGCTAGATGATTGATATAAAAGAACAATGATGTTGGTAGCTCAAAGATATGTACCACTTCAAGGCCAGTTAATTTGGAGAAATCTTGATATTGTACTCTTGAAGTGCTTAGATAAGGAGAAATCTATAAGAGTAATTAAGGAATATTACCAAGGATTGTGTGGTGGAATTTTATGGCTAAGAATACTATTCATAAGATTATGAGAGTAGGGTATTAATGGCCACATTATTTAAGGATATGGCCAAGTTTTTCAAAAGATGTGATCCTTGCCAAAGATTTTTTTGGTAAGATGAAGTTTGTGGGTGTACTCCCCATCGTGATCATTTTAGTTTAGGCTCCATTTCAACAATGGGGTATTGATTTTATGATTTGGATATTTCTAAAAGATATAAAAATGGGTACAAATAGATTTTGGTCACCACTAACTACTTCACCAAATGGGTGGAGACAACCCCCACAATAAATGCTACATTAAAGGTGGTGATTTACTTCCCGTTGGATAACAAAATCAAGAGGTTTGGTGTATTGTTAAGGATATTTGTTGATAACATAATATGTTTCAAATATCATGATCTCAATGACATGTGTTCTCAATGCATGATATCTCTAATGCATTTATCCCCTTTGAATCCAGTAATAGATGCATCATGAACATCATCAAAAAAATGAAAACAAGAAGAGGTGGGATGATAAGTTGAAGTTTATTTTTTGGGTAGATAGAATCACCTGTAAGAAATATATTGGTAGGATTCCTTTTGATTTGGTTTATGGCACAAAGGCCAGATTACCAATCGTTCATGAATTACTAGTATACAAACTATTGTATCAACTTGAATGGTAATAAGAAGGCACCATTTCCCAAAGAGTGTGTGAAAAAATTGATGGAATATCCATGAGAGGATCCTTCTAAGATAGAAAAATATGGAGTATTTATTTGAAAAGAAGCTTATCCAAAGATATTTTCTTGATGGGGTCATTGTCCTCACATTGAACTCTAGGTATAAAGAAAAAGGAAAACATAAAAAAATTGAATCCTTATGGGTTGGGCCTTATCAAATGAATATTTTTTTACCTCAAAGACATTGTGAAGGTAATTTTTACCTCAAGAGTTTTGATGGAGAATTCACGAAGCTTCCAATTCATGGTTTGCACCTTATTCTTTAATTCTATTGAGGGTGAAGTTGTACAAACCTATGTACATATTTTTTTTCCTTTTGTCTCTTGTGTCATGTTTTTTATTTCCCTACATTGATATTTGTTTTTTCCCTATGTTAGTCTACCTCTAGAGATCTAATTCTCACTATGCTTGTAGGAGACACACATACCAAACTAGAGACAATTTTAGAACCTCATTTTTAATGTGTCTTATTTCTCTATGCTATGTTTCTCATTTATGCATTTGACCCTATTCAACTATCATTGGTAATTTATCTAAGAAATCTCTAATTGGGTCCCCTATGTTAAGTGTTGCCTAAGATCATAGAGGAATGATGACCTAAAGGGTATGGGCACCTCCAAAAATATTGAAAGTCCTAGACTTTTGGGTTTTCATGCATTTTTGCACTTCTACCCTTGGTTGCATGGAATTTCTACAAGAGTATAAAGGGCCAAAATTTTATTGTTAAAATGGATGATGGCTCATGGAAAAATATAAAAAAGAGGATTTCAAGCCAAAGATATATATACATATATATATATATATATATTAGGAGGCCTAGGTTTTGACTTCAAGCATAGGATAGAAATATTTTGGCATTATAATAATTTAGGTTCATCCTAAACTTGTAATAAATTATTTGTAACCTCTAAATAAAAAAATTAATGAGTAGATTTAACCTTGATCGAGTCTCCATGTGAATTATGTGTTTCTAGATGTATTATTGATTAGGGGAGAGGACCCAGTACCTGAGCATGTTTTAATAGTTGTGATAGTAGTTGTTTATAAAATGCCCAATATTTTTGTCAATATTAGACCAATAGTTGTGACTTTAAAGTTGTTAGTGTTTATGATGACTATCCATAATTGAACAAAATGTATTCCATTGATCTAAAAAGCAACCAATCATGAGATTCCACATCAGTGCTTAATAAAACATGCTGTGAATGTACAAGTATTGGTCTCACTTTTTTTTTGGGCCTTTTTGGACACCTTGAAAAAAAGCATGCTGATGTGGCATCATATTTGATGATGTGGCCCTGAAACCTTAGTTATAAGCAACGAACTTGCCAAGTAAGCTGCTGTAAAAAATTGGGAGTGATTCAAAATTTCCAGGTAGGATAATTAGAAGTGCGAAGTTAGGTTGCACAACTACTCGGTCCTCTCCCCTAGTTGGCCAACTAGAAGACTATAAAATCCTTGCAAAACCTTTCTAAGGTATCTTTTTAGGGTAATAAAATAAATGTGCATGTCTATTCATGGATCACTAGGTAGAATCATTTAATATTCTACATTTTTTGTTATATTTTCATGTGTGTAGAGCCTAGCTTATGTTACAGTTAGATAGATATAGATTTCAATAATATATTCATTAAGGTGTCACAAATTGGTTTTAGACATTACTTCTTTACATGAATTTAACAATTCTATTTCTAAACTAGATATAGGCAAATATGTGGCTTAATCTCAACCTCCCATCATCCTCAACACACCTAACACAATCAAATTTAAATATTTTTTCAATTTGTATTAATTTAGTGTGTTCCAGTTGCCATGTATGAATGCAAAGAAAAATATTAGGGGCTATCAAAAATCACATCCTTAGATAATTTTAATTTATGTGTTAAGTTATTTGATGAATTTCAAAAAAAAGTTTATCAATTTTTGACAAACGAGGTGAAAGTTATGCCCTATAAAAAATTGCACAAAGTACATTGAATTGCAGAAGTTAGAAAACATTTTAAAAATTACAGTTTTGAAAACATCTTGATACAAAATTGTAGACAGCTAAACCAAAATGAAAAAAAATCCCCCTTTTGCTAGTTTACTGCAAAAATTAAAAAGGCCCCCTTTTAACAAACACTAAATAATTTATCTAAACCGTAATTTAAATTTGATGGTTTACACGAAATGATAATTGATAACAACCAATGTTTAGATTAAAAATATAATTAAAGTATCTAATGTTTGATAAGTAGGAGGTATTTTCCACAATGTGTCAAATTATGATATTGCTATCAGGATTCAACCGTGTAATCTTACGAGTCAAACTACACGATTGAATCCTCATAGTAATATCATTATCTAATGTTTGTTAGGTCTTTATGCCAAGTAGGAAGTCTTTGACTACATGAGGAGTCCTTGGGGCTTGACCAAGTCTATTGGAATGTGCAAGTTGAGTGACCACATGGAGGGTCTACCACCAATAAAGAGGCACAAGGGAGGTCGCCTCGAGATGTATGTAGCCACGTGTTGACTGGGGGAGTAGACCAAGTCATGGGAAACCAAATGGAGGAGAGACAAGCTAATAGACACTCAAAAACTTGTAGAGACTCAAAAACCTTTGTGGATGCCTTCAATAATGGTAGTGTGGATTTGATCTAGTGAGTAATTTGCAATGTGGATTGCCAAATAAGGAAGGTTGTTGTTGGATGAAATTCAACCTCTTTGAAAATTATCATACAAATTCCACAATAATTCATAGAGACATGACATCTAATAACATCCCGATCCTATGGTTGAGACATAGTGGATAGATTGGTAATTTGAATGCCTCTATGTTTGACTAGGCAACACAATAATGACCCAAGAGCAACAAATATGGGTTTTTTATGCAAACTCCTCCAATTGATCTGTTATTCACACTAAGCAAACAAATTATTAGCCAATAAAAGAGATAGATGGTGCCTACAATGATGACCTCTATGACAGGAAGGTTGTTGTTGGATGAAATTCAACCTCTTTGCAAATTATCATACAAATTCCACAATAATTCATAGAGACATGACATCTAATAACATCCTGATCCTATTGTTGAGACATAGTGGATAGATTGATAATTTGAATGCCTCTATGTTTGACTAGGCAACACAATAATGACCCAAGAGTAACAAATATGGGTTTTTTATGCAAACTCCTCCAATTGATATGCTATTCACACTAAGCAAACAAATTGTTAGCCAATAAAAGAGATAGATGGTGCCTACAATGATGACCTCTATGATAGGATTGATGATAGTGAATTGCTATGAGGGGGCTATGAATATTGGAGTGATTGGTGGGTGTTGCTTTCAATAAAGACACTAATTCATTCAACTCACTTAGAAACTGCAATGATTCCAATGATTAGAAGATGTGTGCAGGTCACGTGGCTTGTCATGACCAAACAACCCCTTTACACGGTTGGAACAATGATAAATTTTTTCCAAAATAGAATGATTGCTTCGTCGCAGCTTTCACAACAAATTACTAATCTCAATTAGTCCTCTTATATAGATGTTGAACTGTCCAGAGCTAAGGATGATGGATGTTGCACAAAGGAGCACAAGGAGCATGCACACAAAGGAGATACAACAAATATTGGAGGTCCCGAGCTATGTAGGAGATGTAGAGGCCAAAGGTGTGGCTATGTATAGTTGTTGAGTCCCTCGTACAAAACTTCACTATAATGCACCCTCTTAATGGTGAATAAACCACAAGGTGGAGCTGCCAATAACTTCAAAAATCTTGGAACAAATAGGCCAAAGACCAAGCAGATTAACCTAGAAACCTTATTTTGAGTCAAATAGGCCAAAATTGTTTGCAAAATATAAATTTTTGATTAAATGGTAGATGGGTAGAGGGTCAGATTGGCCCTTTGCTTAAAAAATTTCTGTTTTTTAAAACTTTCTATACAATGGAATTTTTTTTGCAAAAATCAAAGATTATCAAATTTGACAAAATGAAAGGTATTTCTTCATTTCTCAAGCCTTCCAAACACAAAGACAGTGTCCATTTGGCTCCATGATGCTCCAATGATAGGGCTATGTGTGGGAGCCACCTTAATGCAAGAAGGAACATGCTCTCATGACTCTAATACCATGTTGGAAAATGTCAAGCTTTGGAAGCATGAAACAATCTTCCATGAGTGAACAAAATATGAGCACAATAGTATGTCTATCAACATACAAAATGAAGAGTGTAAAATACAATGGGAAATATTGCATATATAAAAAAGGTAGATGGGGTAGGAAGGTAGGACTAAACAACTAACTAAACCTCCAAAAATGAAACACTTGTGAGCTCACTTGACAAGTGTGTGAGCAAGTGTCAAATATACATGCAATAGGTGTCTCGGGTGATGAGGACACAAAGTAAGAAAAAAGAATAAGAAACCTAAGTAAACTTAAGCTTTTTAAGTGTGAATAGGTCAATCCTAAAAAGGTGATTAGCTAACTAGGTGAATAATGACTCTATTTTCACTAACCACAAGGATCTTGTGTATGCTCTTTCCTTACAATTTTGATTGATTTTGGAGATAAAAATCAAGTACATTCATTTTATTTTATTTTATTAGGGTGTAGTGACCTTGAAAGTGACATCCAAGCACAAATCCAAAACCCATGTTATGGTTGGGTATACAAATTTGAAGGAGGAGCTATCATTTTAGGCTAAGTTGAGATTCACATCATAGTTTTTCAATGAAGGAGGAGGAGTTTACCCTCTTAGGCCAAGCCATTAGACAACATATTTATCATAGGACTTGGGCCTCATATACCTTTAGTTATATAGAGGACTATGATATTAAAAGAGAAAGCATACACAATAGTCAACGCTTAGAGATTAAATTCCCACAGACAAAATGCAATAATCTCTGCAATAAAAAAAACTACAAAACTTTAATTCTTCAATGTCTCCTATGTGAGGAGAAAATATAATTATATAGGCATATTAGATGTCATATTTGTATGATTTGAAATATCTTCCAAATCTCAACTTGAGATGGAAAACAATAACCAATTAAAAAATACAACAAAAAATACTAACTTATGCTAATCTCCTAACAACTAGGAAATTAACACTTGACTTTTACAGTTTTACATAGGATGAAATAAGATAAAATAATAAAATATTAAAATATTAAAATATTATTCTATAACCTATGAGTAATTATACCTAATAAATCCTCGTCATTCCTCCCAACAATATCGGTATTAGACTCCAATGCTCTCAAAAGAGAAGGAAAATCTTGAGATAGTTGATGGTGAGAGATCCAATGGGCCTGATGCAGAAGTTGACCTTTCTTGGCAACAAGGTACGAAGTGGTGGAACCATGTCGGGTCTGATAAGTTTTTATGTCAAACTCTATTAGAATCAAGTGGTAGCTAAAAATCAGGAACAACATTTGCAGGATGGTTGATGAGAAGCTCAGTCTCTAGTGATAGGCCAAAATTGGGGTAGATAATGAGAAAGATTTAATACTTAATAACTAAAATTAGTTTGCTCTAAGTTTCAATCCAGTACGTAAAATTGTGAAAGGTGTCATGGCTATATGCATAAGGGTTGTAGGTAGTGAGGTGAGTGTTGATGAAATGTAGCTAAAAACATTAATCAAAACTGCTATAAAAACTTTATTATAAAAGAATTTTAAAATCAAACTCAACATGTAAATGAAAAGAACTCAATAATTAACCATATTGAAAACAATGAAAATAAAACCGCATCTCTTACTTACATGTTTTAATGTGAAAACCAAACCACATAAAATAAAAATGACATCACGTGTTTCACTAGAGGGGGACCCTCCTCTTCTTCCATGTGGCGATCTGGTCTGCTACAAAATGCTCCTCAACTCATAAATTGCATGCATTTATTTAGTATTCAAAAAAAAAATTTACATATCTTTCACTCTTACATAAACAACTACCACACTTATTAACGCTATTACATATATGCTATCTTCCACAAAATATTATCTAGCTTCTTTCTACTATTATATTGTTGTTGTATTAATCTTTAAATTTCACGTTGCCGTACATTTTCTCACGCCACCCTGCACACTTACATTTCTACGATATTTCCTATATCCCCCTCACACCCATTATATAATAAATAAGGCATGCAACTTATTTAACAAATTTGCATACTTTTTCCTATATTCATGACTCTCCTCTCTTTTATGATTTGAAATCTCACAATTTATAGGGAGTTGTTTTATTTATTATTAACCAATCACCCTAAAATAGAGGAGCTATTTTAGCTTGTGGTTACAATAATAAAATAGAGTATTGTTTTTGGCATGAGGCCACTCTTCTCCATAGAATTATAAATTGAAGATTAATTAGTTATAACAAAATAATCTAAGTATTTTATGAGCAAATAATTTTATAGTTAGAATTAATTTGCTAGTAAGTGCATTGATGGGCAACATGAAATTTGTGTTCTCCACTTCCAAGAGCATGCTGCAAGATTTATTTTATTAACATAATGGAAGCAAATATTAGTATATATATGCAACATAAAAGTGGCAAAATGATATGTGTGATATGAAAATGGAATATGAGGATGGGTAGGAAGGCATATGAAAAAGGCTAAAATATGGCATAAAATGGAACGTGAATGACTCTCATCATCTAATGTTGACCCATGGTAGTGCTTGAGAAGATCAACATTGACAACATTGTGGATGCCCAACTATGTTGGGAGATCAAGTCTAAAAGCATTATCAGACATCTTTCTAAGAATAATGTAAGGTCCATAGTGAAGTGGCTTGACCTTACTATATGCTTTGTATTGGAAATTAAATTTGTCCAAGTATATCAAAACTCTATCCCCAACCTAAAAAGTATGAAGGGTACAATGATGGCCCATAAGTTGTTTATGCTTTTCTTGAGTCTTTTGAAGAATTTGAACTACTTTGGACTAAAGATTCTACAAATGCTGGATGAAGGATTGGGCAAAGGAAATGCTCTCCCAAGGATGAGAAGGAATAGGAAAAGGAATACTCAAGCCCATATTTTTGTTGGTTGGTTTGGAGTGGCAATAGATTATACATCTCTTGAGGAAATATGAAAAATCTCACTGCATATGAGGACAATAGAAGAACCACTTCAAATGATGAAGTATTTTCTACTTTCTTAAATGAATACTATAAAGAGTAGAATGTGCCTCCTTGAGAAGAGAAGTTCGATGATCTCAAGGTACACAAAGTTTATCCAATGTGTAGAGCAACCCTTCCTTGATATGAAAATATTGAAAAGGTATTAAGTTGGAATTTAAATGTTTCTAAAGACTTGTGTAGGTAGTGCCAAAATTAGGAACTTGAGCATATTGATAAGACCATGTCTGAAATCCCAAATGTGAAGTGAACACAATAGTTAAAACATGTGTTGTAGGAGGATGACTCAAAAAATCTACAACATTGTTGGTGTTCCCTTATTATACTTGATGACCAAGTGAAACTGTTGTAAATATTAAGCCCACTTCATATGCCTAGCTTTTTTTAAAAAATTGAGATTGAAGAAATTGTAGAGGCAAGTGATCACTATGGAAAATTATTTCTTTTCCCAAAAAGGATAATGTCTCTAGTACTTGATGGATTGGACCAATGCATATAATTCCTTATCATATGTGGAGTAGTTCTATTTAGCAAATGATAATTTTTTTGAATGGTAGGCCACATGATGAGTATTTTTCTTTAGAACAATTCCAAGGGCATACTTCAATGTGTTCAAAGCATGAGAATGGTTGTCTATCCACTTGAAAGTAACATTGGTCTTTGTCAAATGGTGAAAACATGCAACAATGTCTAAGTAATATAGGATGAACTTGCAGTAGAAGTTGGCGAGACCAAGGGAACTCCTCAATTCCGTGAGATTTGAAGGATTAGGCCACTTGAGAAGAACTTCCACTTTTGCAAGATCTACTTGAATTCCATGTTCATCAATGACAAGTCCAAGGCAGAAGATGGATGCCTGACCAAAAGAAAATTTAGGAAAGTTGGAATACAAATCATTTTGCTAAAGAGTACGAAGAACATGTTCCAAAAGATAGACTTTCCAAGTGTGAGAAAAGACAAGGATACTATCTACGTAGATGATAAAAAATTATCCAAACAATCATGAAATACCTCATGCATAAATCTCATGAAAGTTGTAGGAGCATTGATGAGACCAAATGGCATCACAAGCCACTCAAAATGACACATTTTAGTCTTGAAATTTATCTTCCATGTGTCCTCTGCCTACGCTCTAATCTAATGATACCCACTTTTAGATCAATCTTGAAGCAAAATTTGGCACCTTGAAGTTGATCCAAAAGGTCATCAATCTGTGGAAGTGGATATCAATTTTTTATGGTGATCTTGTTTAATGGTCAAAAATCAATACAAAGATGCCAAGTTCCATCCTTCTTGAGCACAAGAAAAATTGGTGAAGCACAAGGGGATTTACTTTGTTTAATGAAACCTTTGGATAATAAATCATTTCTTTTATCTCATCATATTGAAGAATTAATTGTTGATACACTAGGGCATTAGGAAGAGATGCAACATGAACAATATCAATAATATGATTGATTGCTTGTTCTAGGGGAAGTGTCTTAGGCTCCTAAAACACATGTGAATAAGATAACAACAAATTTTAAAGAGTAGCATATGGTGTGGATATAGTGAATTTTTCTTTAAAATCATTAGATTGTGGCCTTATGAAAATTAATGCAAGCTCTTATGCTTGATTGATAGCTTTGTGTGCTTGTATGTAACTTAGTACTAGATTTGTGGTGCTCTTAGTATATTTGATTATGTCTTAGTATCCTATTGCAGTGTATACGTGTTATTAAATGCATCATAATGAGCTTTCCTATCATACTGATAGGTTTTACCTAGAAACAAACCACAACAATCCTTAGTGTTCACATCATAGGTGACCTTATCAATGAATTTGGGACCAAATTCAAAAGACATAGTGCATGTGTGTGTGATATATGAGGATGAACCACTATCTTTCCATCCAAGTGAATATGAATGAGGATTTGGATTCATATCGGCAAATGAAGTTTGTCAATGATGGGCTTCGTAATCAAATTTTTTTGTGAGCCATTATCGATGATACAATCATTAGAGAAATCATGTGTTAGGTGAGCACAAGTGACAAAAAAATTGTCATGTCTCCCAGAAATAGAATGATAGCTCATCAAGGTGACCTTATTGATTCTACCTTTCAACTCATCATATGTCCTATCATCACCAAAAGTCTCAATGGGAACATTCTTCTTTTCCTCATCACGAGATTGCATAATTAGACTCTTCTTCTTCTTCAATTTGAAACATTCAAACTTTTCATGACCTTTCTTTTTACAATAGTTACAAAATTTACCAAATTTCTTAGTATTAGAAGAAGGAGAATGAGAAGAAGAGGAAGGAGAATAATTTTTCTCTTTAGAATTTTTTTTTGTGGCTTAGAAATCAAAGATTTTGGAGGATCTACAAAAAATGAAGGCCAAGATTCTTGAGATTGAGCAACAAGTTTTCTACTACCAATTGCGCTTGGTTGAATGCAACATAGAGTCTTTCTCTTGAACTTCAGGATGAGAGAAACATATGGATCTTGTACTTGGAGTAGTATCCCCGATCGATTGAATTGGTAGATGTAATCTTGCATAGACATATATTTTCCTTGTCATAGGAAAATCCACTTGATATGTAAATATTAATCATATTTGGAAGGATAGAATATGTCCTTCATAAATCTAACAAGTTCATCCCATGTGTTGATAGAATTATGAGCATTTTTTTGTTCAGTGGCCAAAACTTTAGCGACATTAGAGAGCTTCAATTTTACAAAAGAAACGTTTTCATCATCAAGGATCTCATTATAGACAAACCATGTCTCCAATTCAAAAATCCAAGTGTAGAGAACATCAAGATCTTAGGATCCATCATAGATCTTGACCTCATTTTTGACTAGAGGTCGGTGGTCTTCGAGACCAGGAAGCCGCTGAACTGATGTTATTATCATACCAAAAATTTAGACAACTCTCAACCAAATTAGTGGCCATGTTATTGTGAGTTAATGCTAGTGAAATATTTTACACCTCCCAATAATAAAAATGGACAAGAAATATTGGTCAACACTCAACTACACTTGGGTTTAACAAAAACAATTAAATCAAGTGATCCTTTAAAGATGGAATAAAATCACTTTACAAGGATGTTTGAGATTCTACTAGACACAATGTGAAAAAAATTCAAGATCAAATTGCTCATGATTTTCAAGTTATTTAAATAACAAGATTTTTTTAACAACTTATGAAAATATTAAATCTAGAGTTTGGGAAATGGTGACACAAAATAATTTGGAAAGGAACTTTGTGAGGTTGATAGACACAATGCGACCAGTTTTCAAAGAAAAATACCTATCAAATCACAAGTTATGGAATTAAATACTCTCTTAGGTAGAACTTAAAATAAATATTTGTGAAACATTTGGGAGAACTCAAAAAAATAAAATCTTATTAAATAAAAAAATTAAATGCCATATTTTTTAAGAAAAACTATGTCAAAAGAACAAAACCACTTGTTTTCCTTTGTATTTAGTAGTTGCAACAACAATATTGAAAATACAACGATGTTTTTAATTCTCAATGAAATTGAAAACCATAAAATGTTATGCAAAGTTGAGATCAATATGCTCATAACCCATTAACATTTTTATAAAATGTTTCTTGTACATCAAAAAATGTTTACAAAACAATATTATGGTTTTTGAAAGATTTTTTTTTTTTAAGAAAAAGAATGACATTTGAAGAAAACACCTCAAATTTTTTTTTGATGAAGAATCCATTTGAATGGGAGTGTAAAGAGCTTTGAAAACTAGTTGATATTGATGATAATCTAAAAAATAAAATCAAATGGATTAGAAAAATAAATTCAAATCCATGAATCAGAACTTGGCTATGATACCAACTAATATGGAAAGAGCAAGCAAACAAAACGGTCAAAGATTAAATTCCCATAGACAAAAGACAATAATCTCTGCAATAAAATAAACTGCAAAACTTCAATTCTCCATTGTCTCCTATGTGAGGAGAAAATATAATTATATTATAGACATATTAGATGTCATATTTGTATGATTTCCAAATCTCAATGTGAGATGGAACATAATAACCAATTAACAATTACAATAACAACATAATAACTTATGCTAACCTCCTAACAACTAGGAAACTAACATTTGACTTTTACAATTTTACATAGGATGAAATAAGATAAACTAATAAAATATTAAAATAATATTATTCTATAACCTATGAGTAATTATACCTTATGAATCCTCATCAGACCGCCTTAGTCAAGCCTTGTGTAAACATATCATAGGAATTTTTTTGGTCATTTGTAACTTGTGATGGACCAATAAGCGGTTAGTTGTGGAAAGTTACTCACATCATACTTTTGGAAACAAAATAGTAGGCTATAGGTATGGTCCTAATGTTTCTTAGTTATCATTCTGAGATATTAGGCCAATACTATTTATGACCAAGTCAAGTATGTTTGTGATCTCACAAACCAAATAATCCCATTTGACTAACATGAATTATTTTCATGTCTTGTTTATCTTCCCTCATCCCCTTATAGAAAAACTCATGAAAATTAATCAAAACATGCTAGGGAAAAAGGTGTTGTACACCTTGCAAGAGAAAATAATTATTTTAATTATAAAAAACAAATGTTTATTTGTGGTACATATAGAGATGTGTTTAACCATATTAAATATTTATTTGGGTCCACTTGTAATGTTATATTGTAACATTGGTAAGATATTTTATGTGTGGGTTACACATTGAAAAAATATTTAATATTGAAAAAATTATTACCAAAAAGTAAATGTTGGGGTCAATAGTTTCAGGCTCTCATGGTTTTGAGACACATGGCTTAGCCAATGCCACTTAGTGGTTTTATGTGAGCTTGAATCTATAAAATTAAGCATATGTTTAGTAGTTGTGGTTGGTTTCCATTTGTATTGAGCTATCTTAAAGAATGCATATATGAAGCATGACATGAGATGTGTCGTTGCATGATTACCCATTATTCTTGGACACATGGAAGATGCATTAGAGAACTTTATATTCCAAAATTATTCGTGGTGACTATGTAAATGTATTGTAATGCTTCATAGTTAAATAATATATTGATTGTGGGTAATTTTGGAAGCTATGGTTTTCCCTCACTATGGTTTTTCTAGGCTATATCTTACGTAATATTGGGTATGTCTTTGATCTTTGCATTATGGTTATTTTGAAATCTTGTATGCATTATTTTCTCTCATAGAATTATGTAGGAAATTGTTTGATAAAATTGGTAATTTCCTAACAAGTGGTATCAAAGCCATGGTTGTGATTAGCAGACATAAGAGATCCTTATTTTTGTTTCCCTTTTTTGAGGAAATATAATGTAAATTTGAATCTATGGTGATGCTAGAGAGGTTTCAAACATTTCAAAGTATAAAGTGTGTTATACAAATTGTGAAAGTTGTAGATCTAGGATCTATGGTTTGGATATTTGTGTTTATTTTTATAAATCAATGATTTAAAAAATATTCAATAAAGAGTTCTTTCTTCAAGTGTTCACCATGAGTTTTCTATGGAGGAAGTTTCAAAAATGACCTCTTGGAACAAAATGGACCTCACTATTGGATCCAAGAGTCCTAAGACATAAATAAATGATAAATTTTGATATATTTTGGCCATTGAGGTTAGATGCCAGAAAAATTCCTCTTTTACATAGTTGTATGACTGTATAGTCATACTATATAGAAAATTAAAAAATTGAACTATGGCAATAACAAATTTAAATCAAAATCTAGGGGGTACAAGGTCTATAGACCCTCACACCTTATATCCCTATTAATAGTCACCGAAAAAAGGGAATATAGGTGGTTGGACCTTGATCTCAACCTATGGTTGAGAAGGCCTAACATTCAACCCCTACAAGAAACAAAAAAATAAATGAAAAAAATAAACATATTAAATTTCTATTTGGAGTCTACCACCTATGCACCACCATCACCAACCCACTACTAGTGCACTACTTTCATGTGTCCACATGATGCCTATATATATATGTCATAAATTGGCCCCTTTTAGCCCTTGGAGGGTGTTTTTCTTCCATGGGACAAAAATTCCACCCATGGTATCATATTTTTCAATTATTATATGCATCCAAAAGATCCCTCCAAGAACTATGTGGCGATATAGGTTTGGTTTCTGATTTTTCTATTTGTGTTAGAATTTGGTGCCTAAAGCTGGCATTGATCTAAGATGGTTAACATTCCATATATTTCACATACATAATCAAAATTTGGATTTAAAATAGGATATAAAGAGAGTTTATAACATATTACATAGTGGATTAGGTGGCTCTTTACTTAGAGTCCATTAGAGAGATTTTAATACTTATCTGGGCACTAAGAGGAGCTTGAGGTTCAATGTGTGATTATGTGAGCATCAATACAAATTTATGGGAAAAAAATTGTGAGAGTTTCATGAGAATAGTATTATGGTACAATAGATTATCATATTTGGTGCTTCTTGATACAAGTTTATTGGTAATTTTAGAGTATGGAATTTGATGGAGACAAGTACATAGATTACATTCTTATTTGAGGAAATGGTTGATATACATGTGAGACTAAAAGTATTGGTTTAGTGAGACCTTAATATAGGTACAATTATGGTGTCATAGATATTCTTGTATATTTGATCATTGACACAATAGTCATGTATGTGGTTGAAAGTATTGGGTTGTGATATTTAATTGGTTCATGTTTATAGGTGGTGATATGGTTAAGTACTAGGAGATTGTTCTTATATATGATATTCTTATTTGGTTCCTTGAATATGGTTACTCCTTTGTGGATTTGTTTAGTAAATCAAATCTAGATTTGATTTAGTGTTTGATTCATGAGAGATCTACAAGTTATCATTTTTTCTTATTTCAATTTGTAGGTTAATGATGTGATGGTGATTTTCATATATTATTGGTTTGGGATCTATAATTTATTTAATTTTGTGGGTTGACCGCCCATTTCATATAGTGATTAATTGAATGTAGACTGTCCATATCTATAGGTCTTTTCAATGTTGATGTAGATTCAATTAGTTGGACTTGCTTGTGCTCATTCATGTATTGGTATGTTATTGTTGAAAATTGAGGTGTTTATGTAGCTTAATACTTTGTAAAACTTTATGATTGTTGATCTAAATATGTATTCTTTGTTACAGATTCTTTGTGGGTGATTATCTGATTAATTCATTTTATCATTTGTAGAATGAAGACAAAAGGTCGTAGAAGAATTAGACATAATATTAGAAGATACACAACATATACCGTGGAGAAACCCTTTGGAGAAAAAACTCCACCAAGAATCAATGTATTATTTAATCTTAGAAGTAGATTACAATAATTCCAATCCTTGCTTGAGAATGCTTCTTTTTCCTTCACCAAATCTTCTTCACAACTTGCAATAAAACTGATACAAACTCTCTTCAACTTGCTTGAGATAAATAGGCAATAATCAACCTTATAAACTCCAAAGAGTTACAATTACAAAGCTCAAAGCTTATCGCCAAAAACCTACGCCTATCTCTTGCAAGTAGAGTTCAACTGCGAAGAACAATGTTAAATCATGTGCTTCATCCAAGTCATTCTCTGTTAACTGAAACATATCTCTCCACCATTCATGCAAGAATGGTCTCCTCTGTTAACTAAAAGTAGTCACTTGTTATTTTTCATGCAACTCAAGTCATTAGTCATGCATTCCAAGTTAACTGAAGTCAACTAGTATTCAACTAAAACTAACTAAAGATAACTGAACCATAACTGAACTGAACTAAACTAAACTGATTTTGAATTGAACTGAACTGCTATGAACTGAACTGAATTGAACTTCATGCATGTAAACATCAATCCCTAACTTATAGGATATTTACATGCATTACAAAAGTGTTATCTTTTACTCCAAATAGTTAACTTAACTCAAGGTGGGTGTCACCTTCCATGTGGGTGCCCCATGTGCCTTGATTATTTAGGAACTCATATTGGACGCCCTCACATACTCCTAAAATTTAGAATTAATTAAAAATGTCAATTAACATGATTATTTCATTCAATATTAATCTCTTTCTAATCCTAGTGTTGGGGAACACTTTCCAAGAACTTCAGAGATACATGAAATAAATAATGTTTAGGATAGCAATTAAATGGCATCCTATTTCCAACAGTTATATTGGTATGTGAGGAAAGATGATTAGAGTACTTGGATAGACAATACTGGGCTACTAGCATGGTTGTTTATCACAATGTCATGAATATATTGGTACATAGTTTAGTGGGATATTTTGACAAGTGATATTTTGGTAGTTTTTTTATCTTTTTTACTTGGAGATTTTTGTTCTATTTTTCTCTAGATTTTATGGTATTGTATTTGAGTGTGTGTGGACCATGGGTAATCTTCACTTAGGAGATTTTTATCACAATGCCATGGATAGATTAATATTATGGTTCAATGGGAGCTTTGGAATTGATGTGGATTTGTCATTTGGTGGTGGATGATCTTCTACAATGGTTCTGAGTGTCATGGAAAAACTCTTAGATCATGATTCTCATATATAATCAACATACTCATATATAATCAACATACTTTCACATCTTGACTTTCATTTATAAGAGATGGTTATCTTCATGTGATTGGAGATGTTGACATATTGGTTAGTCATGGAGGACTCTTGGAGTGTTTTTTTGAGGTTAGTTTTATGACATTTTGGTTTTTATAGTTGATACTTGGTTAAGAGGATGGTTTGGTGTTGTGCCATGGTGGAATCTTGATCACATGTTAGATTTTTGGCATGATATAGGTGTTATTGGGAGTAGAATATATTCATTAAAGCATGTAATATCCTAGGATTAGATGTTAGATCATGATTTCATGAGGTGTTCTTAGGTTTTGTAGATATTTAGTTAGATACTTGATAGTTATTGGGATAGTTCTCTTGGTATTGAGTACATTATTCGCATGCTTGGGAGCTTCATGAGAGTGTAGCATTGTATTTAAATTTTAGCATGAATTGATCAATTGTAGGTGCTAATGTATACTTGGATACTTTGGTGAGCTTGGATCTCTTTTAGGTTTAAAGACAACTGTTGAGATAGTTAATTTTTTATGAGGTTTCAATAAGAAGCTTGGGGAGCCTATTGGAGTGTTCTATTTTTTTGAAAAATCCTTGGGTTTTTATCCTTTTTGGTTTATTAGTATTTTTTCCTTATATTTATTTGCTAAAATCCAATTATTTATATTGCATAGCCCTTTATGTGTGCCATTTTTGTATTCTTCTATTTTAACATTGACTATATTTTTTCAATTTATTCACTTAAGTTTCCAACTTGATCCCTATATGTATATTCATCTTACTGGCCCCTTGTTCTCACTAACTAGCTATTTCTTTTACTTGCTTTGTTCCCCTAGTTAAGGTTATGCTTTTATTTTGTTGGTGTGAACAAGGTATTTTACCTAACTAGTTCACCTAGTAGGTCCTATTCACACATGTTCACATGTTTACCAAGGGTCTAGGAATCTTTCTAGTAGTCTTAATTGTCATGTGATCTTATCTTATCTTGTCATTTACTTTTTTTTGTCTCATGTTATAGGATTAAGACACTTTTCATGATCTTGAATAATCCTATTTCTCACCTTGCTTATATAAGCAAGTCCTCATATATATATATATTATGTATTAAGTTGTATCATTGTTGCATCCAAAATCAAGCAAGATATTCTCTTTCCATACTCTCTTGTGAAAGGTTAATTTTATTTTGTAGGTGTTTTGTAGGTGATCTTGGGGTATGTGAGCTCACTATTAGCTCCTACAAATTTAAGTCCTTTCTAGAGTTCCACGTGTCATTTTTTTATTGCATAGTGAGGGTCCTTTGTATCCCAATTTCATGTGTCTTTGAGTCAGGAATTATACCTACAAATTTATGATGTGGAGTTGTCCCCATGATAAGTTAATGCACTGTGATCAGTTTATTGATTCTTACACATACACTTTGGGGAGTAAGTACAAAAGGTCTTGTTATTTTGTATTTTGTGGTGTAGTTAGTTGGTTAAGTGAGAGACAAGTTGAGGAATTGTTATTTTGACCACAAAGGTAGAGTATATGGAAACTAATCAAGCCTATAAATAAATTATTTAGCTTCATGGATTGTGTTTGAATATTAGGTTGAAGAAGGATTCAATGTAATAGTAAAAGTGTCATGTGCATGGAAAAGAACCCTATGTTTTTTGTGCAAATGAATCACATTGATGCATAGATTATGAATGTTGTAGTTTATTTAATGAATCCTATGAATACAATAAATTTTAGATGGTGTGATGGCTATGAAGGTGTTCCTCTTTGCAATAATATTTCTTTGTCTATGTTTAGTACTTTATATGTTTGGTCACGATGTATACAAGTTAGAGAATGTTGGAAAAGGTGCTGTAAAACCTTGCACATAAAATAATTGGTATTTTATAAATTTGTCCTCCATCTCAATATTTTCCTTTAAGATTGTTGTATATAAAATTGAAAATTCATTTAATGTTGGTGGCACAATATAGTATTTGGGGGTCAAGGTTAAGTGAACACATGGTTTATTGGGCTCATTGGAGGAATTAATTTAATTTGTGGAGGTTATTGTAACATGCATTCAATATTGTAAAACTAACTTAATGCCTGGGTAACATGTATCAAGCCAATTTTGGGTGATAGGTTTATAGGGAGTGATTGAGGTGCCTTGGAGAATGTGTTGAAGCTTGGTTAAGGGGTCATAATAGGATGCCTACCTTGGAGATGCTTGGTGCATTAATTATTAGTGCTTGGGAAACTAAATAATGGAAAATTTACTTTTGTTTTTCTCTCTTTCCTATAAATAGAAGTCTTTGAATGGAGGCTAGATATCATATTTTGGGTGATCATCATCTTGTACATGCTCATTGTGAGTGAAGCTTGGTGTATACACCTAAAATCTTAAGTTTTTTTGTTGAAAGATTCTAATTAGCATCCAATGAGATGTGTAGATCTCATTTATTCTTGGATCAGTCTCATAAGGAATGTAACAATCGTTGCTCACTATTGTTGAAGAAGGCCATACATAGTTTCCTCCTTTATTAAGAGTGTTGATCTCTTGTGAAAGCTTAAAGCTTGATATTGTATGGTAATTATTTTATTATTTATATTACATTGGTTTTTATTCTCTCAAGGATAAGTTTTTCTTGAAAGAAATTTTCAAAGGTATATTATTATCTTTCTCTCTCTCATGTGGTTGTCCTATAATTTTTATTTTTTTATTTTATTACTTTAGTTTTATTATTATATTATAATGCTACTAAAATTTATATAGATTAGATAAATTGTGATATCTTTCATAATAAGATTAATTAGGAATTTTTTTCATATTTAATTTCATGTTTTAAGGCCCATTTTCCACTTCCTACCTAGGTTTTATCTAACCTATAAAACCTACCCTAGAAGTTTTGGGCTAAAATTAAAAAAAAAACTCTTGTTTGATGTTAGTGTCTTGGATAGTGCCAAGATATAATACTAGTGTTTGGGTTTTATTTGAACTCTTGAGATATTAATTATAGAATCTATTAATATATTTTCAAAAACTAAACCAATCTTGATTGTGAGTAAAAACTATTAGGTCATTTGAAAGCATAAATGGTCATTATTATTTTCTCTAAAACTCACAACTAATAAGTTTTCTTCTACAACACAATTTCTACAACATTTTGTAGGTCAAATGCTAAAGAATCTACAAATAGTCTTGTAGAACCCCTCTCAAGTCCTCCATGGTTACATCTCTCACATCATAGGTGCATTCCTTCTTGTTTCCTTGTGTTTGTTTCATATCCATCCATAATCCTCCATAATGGCTCCCTAAGAATCATGTTTCCTCCCATTTTTTCATACAATTCTCTTTCATCCTTCCTAAATTAGTTCATTGTCTATCACATCCTACCAACCATTCCATCACTATTTCACACACTATATTATGCATTATTTTCTTAGGGTTTCTTATTATTTAGGATCACATATTGCACACAAAATATTAAAGTTTCACTCTAAGGTATATCACACATCTAATTTTAAAAAACCTAAGTTGAGGTTGGAATTTACTGCCTAAGGGACTAATTGATACAATCTTCTAAATTTCCACACCCTTTCCTCTTTCCCCTTTAGATTTAGATTATTAGAGTTCATGATCAATTTCAAGATATTTTGTAGTAGATTTAGGAATAAGAAAAGTATTTTAGCTCAAAAATGTAAAGGTCATCAACATTCATCTAGATCTCAACATCCCAATTGTATATTTGACATACAAGAGTGCCCTCTACTAGCATTGGTGTCTAAGAAGATCAAGACTATCGTCAATTAGTTCTAGTGTCTTATTTGGATACCTAAAAAGGGTAATAACACCCAGGTTCAATGCTAGAGTCTTGAAAAAAGTGTCCAAGTCCTATAGGAGTTCCCTTTTCTAGGAGGTGTGTCCTACATGAATATTTGTGTTTAATATTGGTGCTAGCTTTTCTTTTTACAAAGATTGGGTTTTCCAATATTATTGATTAGAAAAATTGTACTAGTTTTTTAGTCTATAACAACCTTTTTGTTTGTCCAATGATGCATAATCTATCCCCATATTTCTTTTATTTACATTTTTTCATTTCCCAACTCAACTTTATTTTAATTTACTTGAAAATTTGGTGTGTGAAAATTATCTATTTTATATTGTGGACACATAAAAATGACCTAGGCCTCCGAGCTACATTTTTCTATGTCAAACCACACTTCTTCTTCACATAATTAAATTATTTAATTATGTCCTAATGTCATACTTCACACTAATAATTAAATAATTTCTAATTATTTAATTAATTCATATCTTATATTTCTCTATGATTATTTAAATAAATAAATTATATTTGTTTATTTAAATACGTCACTAATTAGTCCCTACTCTTTCTATAATTAAATAAATCTCTAATTTATTTAATTACTCCTTTTTATTTTCGACTACAAATTAAATAATTACCATTAATTATTTAATTTGTTTATTATCCTTTTCTCCTTCAATTAAATAAAATTATCCATTTAACCCACTTTTCATCCCACAAGTAAATAATTAAAATATTTATTTACTACCTTTGGCCTTATTCCCACATTTGAATTAAACCATTATTTAATTCCAAAAGTAAACTTTCCTCCATAAATCAAATAATTTCTATTATTATTTGATTTTTCCAACTACCTCTTTTTCTATCTCATTTATTCTCCACCTTTGATTTAATTGCCTCCAATTAAATCTCAACCCTTCATTTCAAATCTTGCACTAATTTTGACCTAAGGTTGCCCTAACCCTAATGTTGTTCATCACATTGAATTTTAGCCTTTGATCTTAAGGTTTTTTCAACTTCTAATCTTGGCCATCCATTCTCAATTTGGCATTCTTTAAAAAAGGTCTCTCTCTAGTCATTTTCAAGTCATTTTCATTCATTCACACACATAACATGCTTGAGAAATCTGAGTACTTGAGCATAAAATACTTCAATATCTTGCTTGTCTTAGGCATAGGCTATAGTTGCATTTCAATCTGAGGGCAATCATACAATTTGCAACAAGATGGAGAAGGCCAATAGAGGTCAATCAATGGAGGCTTGAAGACCAGGTGATATTGTTTCAATATTTTTATGCTTCTTGTTTTCTTTGTGCTCTATTGTTGATTAGGGTTTAAGTTATTATGCTATTTGCAATTAATCTAAAAATTTCCACCCTAATACATTTGGTGAACCTGACGCATTTACGTATCCTGGACATATATTTTATTTGTTGAAAATTAGTCTGTCTGATGAAAGTTTTTTTTGTAGGATCTTTGCGGGTTCTAGGCTACAATTTAATGATGACAACAATCACATAGCAATTCACAATGTTTGGCAGGATTGACAGGGTTTGATTAGATTTGTGACACACTGCTTTGACCTGGCACACACCAACTTCTGGGTGCTGAGTAAATGCATTCTTTTTCTTTTTTCCAAGTTTATGTTTTTTTTTTTATTGTATCCACCTGTATTGATTGAATAATTTCATGAATTAGATGCGCTTCACTTACAACTGTTTCATTTTGCTACACCGCATTTAATATTCCACGACAATCATTTTACTATACTGCATTGGTCTACAATCATTTGATCCACCTTTACTATGTTGCACTCACTTTGTTTGATATGCATTTACTATGTTGTGCTGGTCAATCTTGCTATGTGGTGTTGGTCAACCATAATCTAGGATTTAAACATATTCTTTTATATTTCTATAGCCATCGTATTTAAGAACTTATCTTTTACATTTCTATCGACAAGAATAGCTCTATCAAAATAGGAAGATATGCATTTTTGGTGCTCCATTTAGATATATTTGGGCAGATGTTTGACGAAAAATACAAATTGTGAGAGCTTTTGTTGACAAGTACCGAATCAGTGATGCATAGTTAAGGCATTAAATGTCATCGTATTTGAGGAGAAAACCGTTGGGAGCATTGAATGGCTATGTATGCTCATTGTGTCATTGGTATTGACCTTTCACTTCTCCAATTTGGCGAACTCCAACTTGAAAACTAAAATATCGCTATTGGTTTTTGTTCCTCCAAACACTCATTCACTGTAGCCAAGACAAGTTGGCACTATTTCCAGCTTTGGATGACTCTGCTATAAATGACTAAAAAAATCCAATCAATGTGTTTAATTTTAATTAATTATTGTGGTCAAATGTGAATCTAGTGACCTAGGTAGCCACTGAAATATTTCACATTGATGTCGATGTATTTATTTAAATAGTTTTGTCTTCAGGAACGCACAAATCAATCTTATGCCATATTTAACTTTGAATTTAAGCGTGGATGGTAATCATTTTTTTGGTTTTGTGCTTGGCTTCAATTGATCTGCGATGACAAAATCAGAATAAAAAGACAAGCAATAGGAGATAGATATAAACATCTGGCACATCAAGCGAATGTTTACAGTATTCAACTTGCAACTCTATCTCTTTCTTAGTCGTCTGTATTAGGGCTTGTTACGGTTGACCACAGGGAGTATTTTCTTTTTTTTTAGATTTTAATTTTAGACTTTAATTTTTAGTTTTAATTTAATTTAATTTTAGTTTTTAGTTTTTAATTTTTAGATCTAATTTATATTGGTTTTAGTTCTAATTTAGCTTAGTTTCTTTCTTTTTTAGTTTTAAATTAGATTAAATTTTTTAGTTAGGTTAAGATTTTAGATATAGATTCTTAATTAGCCTTTAATTTAATTTAGATTTTCAATTAGATTATCATTAGATTTAGATTTTTAATTAGTCTTTAATTTAATTTAGATTTTCAATTAGATTGTCATTAGATTTAGATTTTTAATTAGATTTTAATTGATTCATATTTTTAATTAGATTTTATTTAATTCAGATTTTTAATTAGATTTAGTCTTATATGGTTGAAACTAGATTGGAGGATAAGACTACTAATCATGCTTTGCAGGGCTCTTGCTTTAGTTTACTTTATCTTAAGTGTCTTTCTCACATAGAATGATTAGTGGGCCTAAAAAGAACTTGAGTGTTTGATTTGACATCATAAGCAAGGTTAAAATTTACTAGTGCTTGCATTGTCTTGTGGTTTGCATTTTATTTCTAGGTGTGTATGCTCTTCTCTCGTGCCATTTGGCGATCTTGAGCATCAGAAACACCTTTAAACATTTTGTACAACCACCCACACATTTGGATTTTGGAATTAAAATGAACATTATACGAGTGTGAGATAAAGGTGTTGTGTATGCTCTCTCCTCACGCTTCATGTGATCATGGAGATAAAAAAAAACATACTTGTCTTGCTTTTGTTACCTTTAGAGGGGCCTACCTCACAAGAGGGAATGACTCCAATTGGTTTTTCACTTGGGTTGGTATATATAAGGATAAGACTAAACTGTCAAGTCCTCATGGTATGTAGGCCTTAGCCGTGCAATGTCACTCGAAACAGGGTACCTACCATAAAACGTATAAGAGCCCCTAGTAGAGTGATTAAAGCCTTAAGTGGCTTGTTGGATGCTCGCAAGGTGCCATGTCCCCAAGTATTCACTAAGAACCTTTCTTTTAGTTGCCAAAATCCTTTTTCACTTGCTAGTGCAGGAACAATCATTCTGAAGCCGCCCCACGTTTTCACCATTCATGTGTAGAGGCATAAATTCCCCTTTGGGGAATTGAGACTTGGTGTGCCCGAGAAGTGAGTGTCGTGGAGGGGAGCTAGTGCCACCAAGTCTCTAGCTGTCAACCTTGTTTGGTTGGCTAGAGAAATCCAAGTGGGGATCTAGCGAGTGGTATCTCTTGAGAAGCCTAGGGTTGTACAAAGTGCTTTCAAAGTGTTTTCCATTTCACACCAAGATCAAACTTAAGACATTGTGATTTATGTGTGTCTTCCAAACAAATAAGCAACAAACATTACACCTATCAACATTTTCAAACACAACAATCAAAATTAGGTCAAACTCTTGCCAAAATCAGATTCAAACCTTTGAGATCCGTTTTTAGACCAACTTCTTGCTGTGATTCCTATTTAAAACCAAAAACTTTCTCAATTCACCGTGCATATCATAATTCCATTATTAGGTCATCGTTTTAGGTACCATAGCATCCTCATTACTTGCATATCCCAACATCACATTAGGCTACCTTTTTCAAACTTTTAGGCTTGACACCTTGTGGATTTTAGGATAGAGGAACTGTCTATACCTTGGCACAAATCATTGCTTCAACAAAATATTGTCATTTGACCAAGTCACTTTTTAACTTAGTCCTTTGTCATTTTGGTGATAATTTCCTACTTACAAGTCTAGTTGGGAAACTCACCTTGTCACTCTATTCACTTGTCCTAGAAAAAGGCCATTTGGAAATCCTAGTTGAAACATTGGTTTACCCTTGGATAGTTAATAATCCTATTCTTACATCTTTCAAAAAGTGTTTAAGCCCTCAAGATCACTGTAGGTATCCATCACCTCTTAGTCATTTGCATCCTTCATACCACAACATTTTAGACCTAAAAGAGCATTGTCATACACTTTAGACTTCATAACATCCAACATTATCATTATCACTTTTAGTCTTGTTGCATACATTAGACATCTTTCATCCTTAAGATACCAAAAATACCAAAAAAATAGTTGCATTACATTTAGGCATACCGTATTTAAAAAAAATACCAAAAACATAGTTTTAGTCTCATACCTTCCACCTTCATTTTGAGAAAGTCTTATATGGTTGAAACTAGATTACAAAAGAAACTTCGAGCAATGGATCTCTTTCATGATGATGATGACCTTTACAATTACACTAGCACCCTCAACTTTGACAATACCACTAATGATCCTCACAACAATACCAACCTTGAAAGTCATGACCATGTCAACTTGGGGACTACACCTTACAAACAACCAAAGACATAAAATCCTTTTGAACAATTCCTTATTAGAGACAAGGATGGGAAATGTGTTCATAGAAGAAGTAGAGGCTGCCACAAAAAATCCTGAAGTCACCTCTCTTGTGGACGAAATTGTCATGTTGGACCCTCAATTATATTTAGCCAAACTTTTACATGAAGGAGTTAAACTACCTCAAGGATTTGATGTCAATACCTTACGAGCAGCAACATCACCCAAGAACAACACACAAATAAGCTTAGGACAATCTACACCACAACCTAACACTTCCATATCCATTGGAACAACAAACCAAAGTATCACATCTAACAACACTTCATCCATCTTTGCGACACAATCTATGTCACAACCCATGACACAAAACACATCACAACCATTATTCACAACATAATCCTTTGGTTCGACATTTACCCCCTTTGGGTCATCATCTAAGGCTATAGGGGCATCCACATCTAACAACCTTGGTAGACTAAGGAAAGAATGGTTCTCATCCAAGGTCCTCAATCAAACACAAACACTATGTCACAAGGTCCTCATGTCAATACAAACACCTTACAAGGACAAAACATGAATGCCCCACATAGTTAAAATACAAACACTTCACATGGTTATAATCCTTTTCAACAAGGACAATGATCACAAATGACACAACCTCTTAACATATCATATGGCTACACATATGGATCCTTTTTTGGCAACCAGAATATACACGGACAACACACCCAACACATGTAACATATCTCAACCACTTTTCACATCCCAACTTACACATCACACATTCATACTCATGGACACAATCAAAATCCACCACATACGCACAAATTTTTGAACCAAAACATGTCATCTCAACAAAACATGGGACCACAACACAAATATGGGACCTCATAACAATGTTGCCAATAATCTTGTAATAGACGCATTGATTGCCTGGTTGGCTGCCCTACAAAAGCAAGTGGAGGGGATGCAAGTTTCAAACAAGAAGACGTACTCATCACATGATTTACATCCTTACCCATATGACACTATCATATACATGCCTCCTTTCCCTCCTAGGTATATCATCCCTACCTTCACTAAGTATAAGGGAAAGAGAAATCCTCTCGAGCACATATGAGAATTCACCACTGCTTGTGTGGATGTCGCATACAATCACTCCTACCTTTTGAGACTCTTCCATAGAAGTCTTACGGGGCCTGCACTTGAATGGTTTGCATTGATACCTAAAGGGTCTATAAAGTCATGGGATGACCTTGCCAATAAATTCGTGGAGAATTACACTTATAACATTGAAAATGATGTCATGATTGCTACCTTATGCCACTTGACACAAGATGAAGGAGATCCCTTTATTACTTTCTTCCAAAGATGGCGTAGTATGGCAAGTCGATGTCTCGTCGAGATTCCTTAAAAACAAAAAGTGGACATGTTCATAGAAAACCTCAAGTCAAAGTTGAAACACCCTCTACAAGTACATTTTTGTGCTACATTTGCAGACCTAATTGAGAAAAGCATGACACTTGAAAAGGTCCTAATCACCCAAGGTGAACTTACATATGGCAACAAAAACACACACAACCAAAAAACCTCTAATGACAAAAGCGAGTTTTGGTTCTGCAATAAGAATGTAACAAACGATGGAGTCGTAGATGCGAAAGCTGTGAACAAAACATGACACACATGGACTCTTAAAGAACCCAACATGAATAAAAACACAACTAATGCAGTACAAAATACTCAAGAATGAGGACTTCTAAGACAATCGAGGAAATACCCACAAAGACAATACACTCCTTGACCAGAACCAATTGAATCTGTCCTAAAGAAGCTAGTACAATCAAATGTTATACAACTCCAAGAGCCTAAATCATATGACCCAGGATAGTTCAAACCCTCTTGGTGTGATGACAATTCCTTTTGTGACTACCATCACATCAAAGGGCACAAGACCTCATCACGTCGTCAATTGAAGAACATAATCCAAGACCTAATTGAAAATTGTAACATAGAGGTCGAAGGACAACAACAAATTCTAATCAAGACCATACAATCTTCAAGAATCCACCACAAGACCATGGTTCGGGAAATCCCTCCACCTCAAGTTGACAGACAAACAATTAGGCCAATTATACCAGGAATTCCTTTGATTACTCAAAGATAATTGATCACCTTTGTGCAGCTGATGACTATGTTAACACAATCACCATTAAAAAGGTTCTTGAATGCACCGTCACTACTCGCAGGGCTAAGGTTACTTTATCCAGTCCTTCAAAGTAGCCACAATCTAAAGCCCAATATAATCTTGTTGACCAATTGGGCAAGACACCCACACAAATTTCTATCCTCGAGCTATTACGCTTATCACCTAAACACAAAGCTATCCTCAATAAGGATTTAAAGGAAACCTCCATTCCTACTGACCTGGATGTCAAACGATTTGAATCCATGGTTGGATACTTGGATAATTCACTCCATGTATCCTTTTTTGAAAAAGACTACTCTACACAAAAGTCTAACCATAACGACCCATTGCACCTTGAAGTATTTGTCCATCAACACAAGGTTAGACGAGTCCTGGTAGATGGCAGAGTTGGACTAAACATTTTCACCTTAAATTGGTCAAGGCATTGGGATATTCTGAAGCATGTGTAGACACAACCAAAAGTATTGTAATCAAGGCCTATGATGATGAAGAACACTCTTCCAAGGGTGTTATCACACTCCCTATTGGAGTTGGACCCACAGTAATGGACACCACATTCCAGGTCTTGGATCTAGAACTTCCATATAACCTTCTCCTTGGTAGACCCTGGATTCATGCCATGAAAGCCGTGCTTTCCACCTATCATCAATGCTTGAAATTTTTGTATAATAGAACTGAAGTCACGATCATTGGCGATAGCGATCCCTTCCAATATTGCACTAATTTAAGGGGAGTTCCCGAACGCCAGGTACATATCACTTGAGAAGATTCCACATCCAATTTTGCCTCCACTTCATCTAGTTATGTCAAACCCACCACCCTCATTAAATCATCCACATCTAAAACTCCATCTGCTGACCCCAAAATCCAAATCCAAGACAAAGGTTGTGGCGAGTATAAAATGAATACTACCTATTGAATCACAACTCTACCTAAGTCTCCCAAGTCTTATGGTAGGACTTGCTTCAAGATGGAACCCAAATTTGTCATTAAAGTTCCTCCCACCACCACCTTCACAAGCTGGGGAGAGTTAAACAAATAAGACATTAAGGATATTTCAACATGGATTTACAAAGATGAAGAAGATCTACCACCACTACCAATAAAACAATATGGAAATGGCTTTGAGCACATGAAAAAAAAAGGGTTATGATGGAATCAGTGGGCTTGATATACATAAAAATGGAATGAGAGAACCCTTGATGCCTCTTAAGCAGCTGAAGAACTTAGGGTTAGGATTCGTCCCAATTAAGATTGGCGCTCCAAGTACTAAGGTGATTTCAAATAAGGATGTGAGTGCTTCAGAAAATGTTGAGACATTTGAGGATCCTACCGACATTTATTATGGTGACACCAACTATAATGAATATTAGTGGATTCCTTCACCACAAGTGACTATGAGCTTGATGATGTCTTTCAGGAGTTTGACATACCTCATCCATCCTTTACCAACCTCATGGGCATCAATATTTTCATTGAATCCTTTTACGAACATGAACCACCAAAGACCATAGACCATAGACAAAAGATCAGGGATAGATACCTCTGTCTTTACCCTATCAGCTACTTCCCCATCCTTCACTAACACTGATGATGGAATCTCCCTTGTTTACCCACAATTGATCGATTGGGACCAACAAGATCCACCTACCTTGGACATATTTGAAAATGATGAGGCCATTGCTGAATTTATGGTACTACGAGAGGGCATACCACATGGGGACCATAAGGTTGGCTTCAATATAGATCTTGATGCTGCAACATATTTCAGTGAGATTGTCCCACCCTCTACTCGCAAAAAGGACAAAAATAAAATAAAAAATGAACAGTCTTTAGGTGAAAACCACAAGGCGCCTTTTGACCATGCAAAAGTAAAAAGAAAGGATGCATCCGAGGGAGAAAACCTCTTTGAGGCACCCAAGGATGGAGGGTTGGACTTTCTCCCTATCATTCAAGAGAGATCCTCGATGTTGATCAAAGATGTAATAGAATTCAACACCGGTATTGCAGATAATCCTAAGACTATTCTCTTTGTCGCATCCTTGACAAAAGAGGAAAAACCAGAATTTCAAGCATTTTTCATGGAACGCCAAACCAATTTCACATGGTCTTATGCCAATATGCCAGGGTTGGACCCCGAGTTGGTTTTGCATCATCTATCGTTGCATCCAAATGCAAAGCCTGTCAAACAAAAGCTTAGAAAAATGCATCCTCAAATAGCTATGCTGGCCAAAGTTGAACTTAAGAAATTATTGGATTTCGGTTTCATAAGACCTATTGACTATGCAAAATAGATCTCAAACCTTGTACCAGTGACCAAGCCGAATGGACAAATTCATATCTGCACAAATTTTTGAGACTTGAATAAAGCATGTCCAAAGGATGACTTCCCACTCCCGAATATAGACATCATAGTAGACCTAATAGTAGGTTACAAGATGTTGTCCCTCATGGATGGCTTCTTGGGATATAATCAGATCTGTATTGCTTGTGAAGACCAACACAAGACAACATTCACTTGCCCATGAGGTACATACTGTTGGAATATCATGCCCTTCAGACTGGAAAACACATGCACAACCTATCTAAGAGCTATGACCACCATATTTCATGATCTCATGCACACATTGATGGAATACTATATTGATCTTTTGGAAAAATCCTTGACATGTGGTGATCACTTAAGAGTCTTGGCCAAGATTTTCAAATGCCTAGAAGAATATAAGGTCCACCTAAATCCCAAGAAATGGGTCTTCGGTGTGACATTGAGAAATTTTTTGGGATACATTGTTTCCCATTGAGGCATTGAAGTAGACCTTACAAAAGTCAAAACAATATTAGACATGCCTCCACTTAAAGGAATTAGTCAACTTCGAATGCTATAGGGTCGACTCTAGTCTATTAGGCGCTTCATCGCACAACTTGTAGATAAATGTCAACATTTTAAGTATTTGTTACACAAGGGAATTCCTTTTATTTGGACAAACAGTGTGAGGAAACTTTTTAGAAAATTAAAGAGTACTTCTTGAAACCTCCCGTCTTAATGCCACCTATCGATGGAAAACCCCTAATTTTGTACATCTCAGCCACTACAACTACACTAGGGGCATTGTTGGCTCAAAATGACCATGAGGAAAAGGAACGTGCAATCTATTATATTAGCCGCACTTTGGTGGGATACGAGCTTAACTACAGTCCAATTGAATGTGCTTGTCTTGCAGTGGTATTCGCCGCTCAAAAGTTGAGACACTACATGTTAAACTATAATACTAAGCTTGTGGAAAAAATAGATCCTCTGAAATATCTACTCAGTAGAGTGGAATTAATAGGATGCTTGGCTAAATGGTTCATGATACTCAACAAATACGACATTTAGTATGTCGAATGTAAGGAAATAAAAGGACAAGTCATTGCTGACCAATTAGCAGACACACCCACACAAGATGATCACCCTTTGGTTTCAGATTTTCTTGACGAGTCAATATTCACACTAGACATGGGAGTGACATGGAAATTGTATTTTGATGGCTCACATACTAATCATGGATCAGGTGCCGGTATATTATTTGTTACCCCTCAAGGTGATACAATCCCTAAATATTTCAAGATAGCCTTCTTGTGCACAAATAACATTGCAGAGTATGAAGCCTTGTTGACAGGATTGTGTATGGCAATAAAATGGAAAATCAAGAGTCTACAAGTCTTCGGTGATTCACAATTGGTCATTCGACAAGTCAATGATGATTATAATACTAAGGACAAGAAATTGACCCCATACAAATGAATGGTTGATAGTTTCAAGCAGTAATCTGTAGACATCTCCTTTTTCCAAGTGCCACGTGTTCAAAATAAAGCAGCAGATGCAATGACCATTATTTGGTCTCTTTGGATATTCCTAACAACATGTCACAATATGAGTTCTTAGTGGAACAGTTGTTGGTCCCCGCTTTTGATGTCACAGAGTCCGAAATGGTATGTGATCTTATTGGCCCTAATTCCCCTTGGTACCAAGATATTTATGACTACTTACATTCCCAAAACCTACCACTCGATCTCTCCAACAAACAACACAAGTCCATCCGCAAAGCCATTCACTACGCCATCATCGGTGACACTTTATATAAACATAGCTTTGACAACACCTTACTTAGATGTCTTGACAATAACGAAGCACAAACTACCTTACACAAAGTACATGAAGGTATATGCAGAGCCCATTCTAGTGGTACAACCCTAGCTAAAAAAATCATGCGACTGGGATACTATTAGCTTACAATGGAGCACGATGCCTATAAATTTATGCAAAAATGTTGACAATGCCAGATACACAATGACCTCATCCATGCACCCGTGCAAGAGTTTCAACCTATCACTTCACCATGGCCCTTTACCCAATGGGGACTTGACCTTGTAGGGAAAATTCATCCCACCTCATCAAATGGCCTTAAGTTCATTATCATTGCCACCGAATACTTCACAAAATGGGTTGAATCCATCGCTATGACATACATTACTGGTAAACAAATCTTCAAATTCATCCTCAATTACATCATATGATGGTATGGTGTCCCTCAAACCATCATCACCTACAACGGTTGTCCCTTCAAAAATTAGGATGTGTGTGAGTTATGTGAGAAATTCCACATTCAAAATCGCTTTTCCACGCCATATTACCCGCAAGGAAATGACCAAGTTGAGGCATCCAATAAGACCATAATCAAAATTATTAAAAATATTGTCAATGATATTGGTCGTGACTGGCACATTCACCTTAACCTTGCCCTATGGGAATATCGCACATGCATTCCGCACACCCACTAGAGCCACTCAGTTTTCCCTATTCTTCAGTTCAGAGGCTATCCTTCCTATTGAGGTCGAAGTCCCATCCCTACGGGTCTCCATGAAAGAGATTATTGATGATAAGGATGTTAGAATTGTGAAACAAACACAAAACTACGAGCCACAGGATCAAACAACAAACAAGTACACCTTCCACGCAAAAGATCTACAAATAAGAATTGCTATATTCATCAACAAGGAAAAGTTATAGAAGAAGCTTTCAAGAAGATATGAAAGCTTCAAATATTTCTTGTGAATAATATCCGAGAAGTAATTAAAAAGAGGGTTGAATGATTATAAGAGAGAAGACCTAAATGAGAAAGGATCAGATCATGACAAGTGTCAACATCACGTGAGATGCGACATAATGATCTAATATTAACTCAACTAATAAATCATTCCTAAGTTTATCTAAAGTGTGTGAGAATAAATTAGTCTAATAATCAATTAAAGATTAATTAATTATTAGCTAATGTATGATAACTATAACACCCCCCTTAAGATGAACTTAGGGAGTAGCTAAAACCCTAAAAAGAATGCAAGATGGGTCCCGACAAACAAGGCCAAATAAGGTACCCATGTACAAACATAAGATCTCTATAATGTGGAGAAATAGAGAAAACCTCATGGGAAAAACTCTACTCCAAAAAGAGATGAAAGCCAAGTGAAGGACTGAAGAAGCCTCCAAACAAGACAAAGTTGTCCCAAAAGATAGGAACAAAGAGAACAACACAAAAGCATGAAGAAGATGCAAACTCTGTCAAAGAATGACTGTTGAAATGTTGAAAGAAGAACCTCCGCTGAAACATCTGATGATCAGGATCAAGAAGACAATAATCTGTATGAGTTCCCCCAACGACACTACTTGAATCTGATGGAAAACCAAGGAAAACATCAAGAACTCAAAGATACAGGTGGCACAAGTACCAATAGTTTGAAGAACTAATCAAGTGAAAATGGAAGGTTGCCTCCAGAAATAGGAATGCAAGAGTGTCCATATGGTAAGTGTTCCATCTCACCGAAATGCATGGGTAACTAGCCGCTGCATCTACCTAGTACATAGGAACACATATTGTATACATAGCTCACTCTAAAGCGAAACCAAGGAAGCATTAACACCAACAATAGAAATCCCCCCATAATGCTGAAAAGGGAGAGGCGTGACAGGTACATTGGAGAAAAAATTGGAAAAATTGCATGGATGGAATTGAAGAGCTCTGAAAGATGGTTCCAATGTCGCTGAGATTGCGAAAAATGAAGAAACTGGTCAAAAGTTACGAGCTCGAGACTGAAAACAGCTCCTCTAACTTCAATTGACTGTAGAATGCACCAACAGAAAAAAGAAGCGATGAGACCCACACCATTAGAAAGTTGGAAAAACCAACTTTTCGACGATATCTCGTTTGCTAAAAAATGATATCGTATGCCCAAGTTACGGCCAAAAGAAAAAAATACCCTTTTAGGGCACAAAGGGGGTCAAAAGGGGGCCAAGCTCTAGGTCGTACAGATGACGTCAACGAATATTTTGTAGAATATTCCCTCATGAAGGAAAAAAATTCTGGCCTCCCTTGCAAAAAACAGCTGACGAAATATACCAGAAAACAACGGAATATTCCAAAGATCCTCAAAAAATTTTGCCGCCCAGAAAAATCCACAGTTGCTGGAAAAACCAGTCATTCGCTGGAAAAGAGAGCACCATCAGAAAAATGATGGACGTCAAGAAACTGGTCGCACCGGTCAGTAGAAAGCAAGGCTACTAGGAAAAAGGAGTCACTGACGATGGAATGCCATTGGTTCGCTGTACAGCCGACGGCGGCGGGCCTGTACAGCAGCCATCGGCAGCAAGGTACGGGGTACCGCCTCTTTAATATGACCCCTCAAAACTTAAAAAAAAATGCCCTCCTTTTTATTAAAAAAAAAAACTTTGCAAATTTTTATATTTTGAAAATTTCAAAAAAAAATAGCTGACCTATTTTTTTAGTCGCCCTGCATTTTTTTGAGATGCGTGCACAACTGCCATACGGAGGCCGTACAACTTGAGCAAATTTTTTTTTGCCTCAAATGCCAACTTCACCGAATTTGACAATTTGACAGGCATTTTTAGGGTTTTTGGCTGCTCCAGACACAACGGTGAGGTCCATTTAGGTTGAATAAACTTCAAAATTGTAGGTACCCTCGGGATCTGAGAAAAAAAGCACTCGCAAAAACCCTTGTAGATCTGAGCCCGTGAGTCCAAAATTGATGAAACAAAGGCCAATCTTCACTATTTCTAGCACTCTGAATCCAACGGTGAGGTCCTTTTCACACAAAAATGCACCGAAAAATGCCCACCTCCAAAATTTGCAAAGAAAGCAAAAGGAATTCAGATCTGAAGCCTGCAACCCTTGTTGAAGAAGAAAACCTCATAAATCGAGAAGGGGTTCGTTGAATCCACGCTCTTATACCATGTTTGAATTGTGAAACAAGCACAAGACTATGAGCCACAAGATCAAACAACAAACAAGTACACCTTCCATGCAAGAGATCTGCAAACAAGAATTGCTATATTCATCAACAAGGAAAAGTTACAAAAGAAGCTTTCAAGAAGATATGAAAGCTTCCGATATTTCCCGTGAATAATATCCGATAAGTAATTACAAAGAGGGTTGAATGCTTACAAGAGAAAACCCCTAAATGAGAAAGGATCAAATCATGACAAGTGTCAACATCACATGAGATGTGACATAATGATCTAATATTAACTCAACTAATAAAGCATTCCTAAGTTTAGCTAAAGTGTGTGAGAATAAATTAGTCTAATAATCAATTAAAGATTAATTAATTATTAGCTAATGCATGATAACTCTAACACCCCCCCTTAAGATGAACTTAGGGAGTAGCTAAAAACCCTAAAAAGAATGCAAGATGGGTCCCGACAAACAAGGCCAAATAAGGTACCCATGTACAAACATAAGATCTCTATAATGTGGAGAAATAGAGAAAACCTCATGGGAAAAACTCTACTCCAAAAAGAGATGAAATCCAAGTGAAGGACTGAAGGATATTATTCACGAGAAATATCTGAAGCTTTCATATCTTTTTGAAAGCTTCTTCTATAAATTTTCGTTGTTGATGAATATAGCAATTCTTGTTTGCAGATATGGAAGGTGTACTTGTTTGTTGTTTGATCCTGTGGCTGTGGTTTTGTGCTTGTTTCACAATTCTAACATGGTATCAAAGCATGCTAGATTGTGAAACAAGCACAAAACCACGCGCCACAGGATCAAACAACAAACAAGTACACCTTCCACGCAAGAGATCTGCAAACAAGAATTGCTATATTCATCAACAAGGAAAAGTTACAAAAGAAGCTTTCAAGAAGATATGAAAGCTGTGATATTTCCTGTGAATAATATCTGAATGATATTTACAATAAGGGTTGAATGCTTATAAGAGCAAAGCCTTAAATGAGAAAGGATCAGATCATGACAAGTGTCAACATCACATGAGATGTGACATAATGATCTAATATTAACTCAACTAATAAAACATTCCCAAGTTTAGCTAAAGTGTGTGAGAATAAATTAGTCTAATAATCAATTAAAGATTAATTAATTATTTATTAGCTAATGCATGATAACTCTAATAGAGGAATATTGTATATCCCGGTTGCATGAGTTAGAATTGCTTGACGAACGCAGATAGAGGGCGTTGACTCATCTGCAGGCATATCAAATCTGCCTTTGCCATAGTTACAATAAAAGGGTTTTGATTAGAAATTTCCACATCTGTGACTTAGTGTTGATGGAGAATCCAAAAAAATCAAGCAGAACGTGAGAAACCCAACAAGTTTGAGCCCAAATGGCTGGGTCCATATGTCATAACAACGTCTTTTGGTTCCGACATTTATCAGTTGTCCACACTTGAAGGGGAACCTTTATTAGAGCCTATCAACAGCTTGCACCTGTGCAAGTTCTATGCATAGCTTCAAAGAGCCATGCTAAAACCATAAAAATACAAAAAAATGAAAAATACAAAAAAATTGTTACCTTGATGAAAACCTAACAAACAAGCATCTTGGTGACAACAAAAAAATCAAAAAAATCATGAAAATAGTAAAGAGAAATAATCTTTCCAATAGTGAAATCCACTTCGGTGGCGCTTTGGATAAGTACCATGGTGAAGACCTGGGAAATAGGCACCATGTGTAGTTAGTCTTTGCTCCATCATCTACTATCACTCTACTTGGTATTCCACAATAATGCCTTTACCTTCCATCATCTCCCATTTTACATCCATCATAAGGCCCGGTTATCTTTATCGTGACTTTCAAATAGTTGATGTCTTGTGGTCTTTCCTCCTCCATGTCTCGTCCATAATAAACCCTGTCCCATCCCATCCCTGATGGTTAGTCCTAGACCTGGCTAGGGGCACATTTCCTAACACCGAGCTTCATTGGATTCTACATTGGTCATTAGAGATCAAATATTCAAAAAAGATAAAAAATCAAATATTCCCCAAAATACAAAAAAAAAATCAAAACATGTGAAAATAAAAAACATCCAAATAACTTTCAAAATCCCAAAAACAGAGTCAGAGTTAGTCAAGTCATTCTTTGTCATTGACGAACTACGTTGCCTCTATGACTGGACGCAGGCAAGGCCATCTGTCGATGTGTCCCCAAGGCATTAGGTCAGTCCTTTAGGCGTTGTCAAATAAACTCATGATTTAGTCCTTTTTCATTGAAACAACGTCAAGAGTCATGTCGAACTACGAGGTCTTTGAGTGTACGACGTAGGCAAGGCCATCAGTCGATGAGCCCTCGAGTCCACCTAGGTCGGTCCTTTAGGGCTTATCGTGTCAGTCAATAAGTTGGACATTATCGTTAACATACAACAGACAACAGACAACATAGTCCAATCAACCATCAAGTCAAAAATTAGTCAAATTGCCAAAATAATATCAATCTAGTCACTTTATGGTCCCCTTCAAGATGAGTCATTCTTGGAATTGGACCCTGTCAAAATGTCATTTGCCTTTTCTGGATGTGTCCTTCCTGAAAACAGTCTCTGTCACATTGTCATTGAATTTTTCAAGATGTGTCTTTCCTGACGACAAGCATCGTCAAATCGTCAAACTGTCAAGCCATCAAGTAATCAACCTTCATCAAGCAGATATTAGCAAAAACGTTGAATGGTTGTTGATGTTGTTGGTCTATTTTGTGTTATCTTTTTATTGTTTTTTCTCTTGGTCATGTTACTAGCTACCTCAAGGATGTTCCATGAAGGATTTAGAGGTGCGATGACGCCTCATGACCTATTTTTCCTTGATTATTGTCTTCGATGCGACTTGACAAAAAGACTAGGGTAACTTAACCCTTAGTATGAGTTAGGGCATTCCTTGTTTGTGATTGTTTGTTTGTCGTAAGTGGATGACCTTGCACACCTTGGTCTATGTCATATCATGGTGTTTGTTGTATATTTGTCACATTTTACTGCCCAATGATGATTATGTAATGCCTATTATGTTATTTGGAAAAATATTGAAGTATTCCTTTTTTGTCCTAACATCCTTGTCTTCCGCGCTAACATTTCTTCTATTCTTTCATCCTCTAGTCTTCTCATCCATTTCGAGAGCACACTCGTGTTCTTTGAACCCGCTTGTCCTCTCAAGGGGGCATACCACTACCTCACAATCCTTCCTCTCCCTACTTTCACATTGAGGCATATTGTTGACTTGTTTTTTTTGACACAACACAATAAATTGCATTATGTCAAAAAGGGGAAAAATGTAGACACATAAAAATGACCTAGGCCTCTGAGCTACATTTTTCTATGTCAAATCACTCTTCTTTACATAATTAAATTATTTAATTATGTCCTAATATCATACTTCACACTATTAATTAAATAATTTTTAATTATTTAATTAATTCATATCCTATATTCCTCTATGATTATTTAAATAAATAAATTATATTTATTTATTTAAATACGTCACTAATTAATCCCTACTCTTTCTATAATTAAATAAATCTATAATTTATTTAATTACTCCTTTTTATTTCCAGCTACAAATTAAATAATTACCATTAATTATTTAATTTGTTCTTTATCCTTTTCCCCTTCAATTAAATAAAATTACCCATTTAACCCACTTTCATCCCACAAGTAAATAATTAAAATATTTATTTATTGCCTTTGGTCTTATTCCCACTTTTGAATTAAACCACTATTTAATTCCAAAAGTCAAATTTCCTCCAAAAATCAAATAATTTCTATTATTATTTGATTTTCCAACTACCTCTTTTTATATCTCATTTATTCTCCACCATTGATTTAATTGTCTCCAATTAAATCTCAACCCTTCATTTCAAATCTTGCCCTAACCCTAATGCTGCTCATCACATTGAATTTTAGCCTTTGATTTTAGGGTTGTGTCAACTTCTAATCCTGGCCATCCATTCTCAATTTGACATTCTTTAAAAAATGTCTCTCTCTAGTCATTTTCATTCATTCACACACAACATGCTTGAGAACTCTAAGTACTTGAGCATACAATACTTCAATATCTTGCTTGTCTTAGGCATATGTTATAGTTGCACTTCAATCTGAAGGCAATCATACAATTTGCAGCAAGATGGAGAAGGCCAATAGAGGTCAATCAATGGAGACTTGAAGAATAGGTGATATTGTTTCAATATTTTTATGCTTCTTGCTTTCTTTGTGCTCTATTGTTGATTAGGGTTTAAGTTATTATGCTATTTGTAGTTACTCTGAAAAATTTCCACCCTGATACATATTTCAATATCATATTCCAAATTTGTGATACTAGGTTAGTGTGCATAGAAAAATTTAAGACCTTGGTTTAATGGTTTAAACACTTAGAAACAAACTAAATCCTAGAGCGATCTCATTTTCAATATTTTAGCTAGCAATTGACACTTTAACATTGGGGAACTTTTTGTCAACAATTTGACACTTGGCCAATGGTCTCTTTTTCTCCTAAGGTTTTAAAAAAATTAGGGTTTGCTTGCTTGTTTTCTTGAGTCATATTCTTCCTATAGAATCCCTAGAAGCAACTCTAATCAATGTTTGAATTTTGATGGGAGAGAAAAAAGGGGTTTGGCTATTTGGGAAGCTACCTCATTTAATCTCATAAGATGGAATTTCTAGCCTCGACTTAACCTTGGAAAATTTTGACTAGGTGATCTTATGAGGAGTGCTTTGGTGTGTGCATGATTTAATCTACCAATACCATAGGAGGATATCTATAGCTAAATTTGTGTGTGCTTGTCCAATGGAGGATAAGGTAGGTGATGAAAATACCGGTGATGTGCTAAGGAGGCTTGTAAAAAAGTTGATTTACAACAAGTTTTTTGGGAAAGAGGTATTTCTAGAGTAATGGAGGGTTTTGTGCGAGGATTTGGAAAAGTAAGCCCTAGTGAGTGTAGAAGGTTGTAAATAAGGTTATGAAGGATTCTATGAAGGTGGAGATCAAAGAGAGCTTCAATCATGGAGGGTTTTTATATTTTCATCCATACAAAAGTGAGGAACTACCTTGAAAGCATAGTATGAGCTTGGGAGTGTTGAGTATGAAGAGTGGGAAAGTCATGTGGAGAGATTAAGAAAGGTAAAATAAAGAGTTTTAAAACATTATATGATGATCTAGGGTGGGTATCCATTATAAAACTTAGTAAAGAATAACTAGGGTTAGGTATATTAGTATCAATCATATAGGAAAAGGTAGAGTGTATGTCCCTCTTATATTGACTAGAAAAAGAAGAGGATTCAATCAATTTAAGAAGGGGAGATAAGAGGGGAAATGAAGAATTGTCAAGGTATAAAATGAGAAAGTCGGTGCATAAAGTGGGGGATAAGAAAGGAATTGTCCCTAGCTAGTGGAATATGATGTTACCTTAAAGGAAATGGAAAGAAGAAGTGTATAATAAATATTTGAGCAAACATTAGGGGTTAACTCCTCACATAATTGAGATGACATATCCAATATATTTAAGTTTAGTTGCTTCTCTAATGTAATGCATTCCCTCCTCTTTCAAGTATCAAAATCTACATTTGTTTTGTTTTGCTTGCATTTTCCTTTGTGGGAGTGTCATTTGGAGAGCTCTCTTTACCCATGCAAAAAGATAGATGGGTGAGAAAATCCCAGCTTACCAAACAATTAATTTAATCAATAATCTCTAGTGGTGCATGCCTTATATGGCATGCAGGTAACAAAGATTCTTAATAGTTGAGCAAGCGAATCCTAAGGTACCAAACTATTGATTCAATCAATACACTCTAGTAGTGCATGCCTTCGATGCCATGCAAAGAACAAAGATTACCAATTAGCGAATCTACATTTGACCCTGATACTAACTATCTAAAATTCAAGAGTCTTCATGGATACAAAAATACAAATAGCAATGACCTCTAGATTATCTTCCTTTTTTAATTTTATACACCAGGGTTTGAATATTATAATTAAAGCTGCACTATTATGGTATTTGTCTTGTTGCCAATCGTGACTATATCTGATGTCATTTAACTTTGAAACTTCAAACCAAAATTGTACCCATTCATTGTCATAACAAAGCTCACCTCTTCGCAAAGGAGTCTGATAGTTTTAAATAGGCTTTTAGTTTTTTATTTCTAATCATAAAACACAGACTAAATTTCCATTAAACTTGCATTTATATTCAATATTTGCAAGGTAAGGGAAGCTAAAAATTTATCCGTGTTCACTGAACTGTGATCCTCAATGGAACACTATCAATATATCTGATTACCACATGCTCTTATTGGCAAAAAATAATAACAATCTTGTTGATTGAAAAAAATATTTCAGAATAGTAGTACAAAGATGTACAATTATTGGCAACATTACGATCTGTGCCATTGATTTTGCAAAATTATTTTAATTTCTCAATATTATTAGGTTTCCACAATCCATAAGAATATGAGAGAGACAATTTTCGATTAGATTGTGTAATGAATATATTTTTATATAATCTTATATGAATATATTTTATATAATCTTTATATGAATATATTTTGTATATAATCTTTATATAATAATTTATATAATCTTTATATGATATATATTTTGTATATAATCTTTATATAAATAATTTATATAATCTTATATAATCTTTTGATAATCTTTATATGAATATATATATTTTTATATGAATATATTTTTATATAATCTTTATATGAATATATTTTGTATATAATCTTTATATGAATATATTTTTTATATAATTATATAAATAATTTATATAATCTTTTGATAATCTTTAGATATTTATCTAAATATCTATTATCTATTTATATATAATCTTTTGATTAATTTAATTATTCTTAAATTATCTAATATCTATTTTTTATATATTAATCTTAATTATTTAGCTTAAAATAATTAATAGATATTCAAGATTAATATTGAATATATATTAATCTTATCTAGCTTAATTTTTTGAATATATTAATAGATATTAATATTAATTTTAATATTTTTAAGAAGAACATATTAATAGATATTAGATATTTTAAGAATATTAATCTTGAATATATTAATTTTAGCAAGATATTAGATCACAAACATTAGCTTATCAAATATATTATTATAGACTACAATTTCTATTCTAATTTTTTTTGGTTTGTGACTCTTAATTTTTAATTTATCTTTCTTTCATTTTTCTTCTTTTCACTAATAAAGATATATTTCTTTTCTCTCAATTCCATTTTCTAATTTCTTCCCTGTCTCTCTTGGGCCTTGTGCCTTCTATCCCTCTACCATCTTTCTGCCTCTTTTTATACCTGTTAGGTCTGCAACAAACCTTTTTTCATCTCCTTGAGCTCTCTATCCTGATGATGGATCACGGAGTGTGATCCGAAACGTCGATCCAAAAAAAGCTTACACAATCTAATCCAGAAATTGCTCTCTCATATTTTAATTTCTATTACAAAAGCTGCCCTGAGGCAAGTATAATCATGCTTGGGATCTTCATATGCTTCTAGCTGTCGCAAGGCCTAAATAACCCAACTTAGTTCTTTCATAATAGCTCCTTCAAAGGCCTTAAGCAATTCTTAAAGTATAATAAAGACAAAATTGAGAGCCAGTAATACTTCTTCTTCACCAATGTATAGTATATACAGTTAATTCTTTACAATGAAATGGTAACAAGCCCTATACCAAGCTCCGCTGCAAGATCATCCCACAAGGGAAGAAGTACTAACACAACTAAGAAAATGGCTATCGTTAGAGCTGTCCTCCTCCATGATCCCACCTCAGACACATCATTTAAGCATGGTTTTTCTGGTGATCTCTGGAGAACAACCATCAGTCAGAAGAAAATTTCAAACTCAAAACAATGATAATTGTTGAAGTCTACTAAATTTACAAAGCAACTCTCTCACCTGACAAATCAAAATATATAGTCCCCAAGGCAAAGATAATGGTCCACCTAGCTGTAGAAAAAAATGCAACATGGTCAAATTGGATAGCAACTTCATTTTCTGTTTCAACTATATCAAATGCATTTATGGAGCTAGAAGATCTGAAACTTAAGCAAAATAAATTATATATTTGTCAGAACAGAAAAAGCATTCACACTAATACAAAGAATGAGTGTTTGTGATTATTGCAAAGATAGATTGATTTGACATTGATTTTGAAAATTTCCTGTCACATAAAATTGCTGCTAGGATAAAAATGCAAGCAAGTGAGCTAGGGCTACCCATGATTATTACAGATAAGCAACACAATTTTAATAATACTGAATTCTGTTGTTAGATTTCCTCAACATGGAAAAGGTTTTCCGATTTGATTAAAAGTATGAATGCTTATGAATCATGAGCAAGATAGGTTAATCATTTGAAAATAAATTTTGAAATTTTCTATCAGGATATATGGCAGATATATGGCAGTCATAATTCTATTGTAAACATTCAAGCTAATTAGTTAAAGCCATCTCTGAAAAAAGTAGGGCAGAGAAAACTAAGACATATTTGGAAGAATCCTTTCCAACAGTAGCAAGAAAATAAAGAAGTTAGTATGAAGAGCTCAACGGAATGGAATTCCCATAAGCAATTAAGGCATGGCTGAATGTCACAAATACTCACACCAGAAGTGCATGCATTACAAAAACAAAGTGTACTTTTACGAACAAAATAGTTTAAGCAAGTGATTTTATGTTGTAGGCGAGCAGTGCTGAATACTGTTATTTAATATATGGATCTGACCTTTCATTGCAAAAAAATATATATGTTGTAAAACTTGGAGAGGAACATGAATGCAATAATATCAACAGTTGAGTGGAAACTGCAGGGCAAATGCTACTTTTGTTCCCCATAACTTAAAATTCAAAACAAAGATGATAGTTATATACTGTCAAATAGAACCCATTTAGGCCTTCACAGGATTTATGAAAACAAATTGAAATTACTCATTTAGAACAGTTTTCTTCTATCCACCTATATGTGCACATTTGTTACATAAACTTGCCTACAAATATTTGTTAGAGGAAGCACTCAAGAATAAAATCACATTAATAAGAATAACTGCTGCAAAGAAGGGGATTAGAAAGAAAGCAAAAGCAAAAATAAAACTTTCAAGTAGGGGCACTAACAATAGCAAGAGGAAGTCAAGCATGAGCTCTAACAACTAAAGCAGGTCAATGAGGACTTTATAGATAGTAATTGACAAGAGCAAGAGGGAATCAAGCATGAGCTCTACCATCTAAAAGAAACAAGAGGCTAAAACCTAAAAGCTAAAAGCACAACAAAAGCTTCTAATAGGCTAGGGGGTGAACAGAAGACAGCTACTCTTACTACATGCCAGAAAATACATCATGTATTTGAATTTCAAACAATATAAATAGCCACATGAAGGCAAGAGCCATCCCTAAGGAAAATAAAATTTGATGGAAACATTGGGTGGAAGGGAAGGCCAGACCTGATCTGTATCAAATACAGAAAAGGTGAAGGATAAACATCCCCATTAACCAACATAGAAAAGCCAAGCCCATACAAAAATGGCCTGGACTAAGTGGTCCTGGCTGGACAATAGTACGAAGGTGTAAAGACACCTCCCAGAAACTCTCCTAGCAATCCTGGAAACATCAAAGAAAGGTGGACAGTCAGATTTAGAAAGAGCAAGAAACAATCCAGCTCACTAGTTGACATACATACTTGGATATGTCAAAGAAAGAAGTACAAAGGGAAAATCATTTATAAAGGAGCTAACTGTTAAGTATTTGACGTGGACATGAAAAACTCCACTATGCTTCTATGCTACTGAATAAAAAGCAGGGTTCAACGAGCATCTAGGCAGATTACCATTTTATTAACAAAGTCAGTGTAAATAATAAAACACAAGCATCCTCTTTGTTGTATAGATGAACTACACAATATGAAGGGAAAAACAGTATCTTCCAAGGTTAATCTCATGAATAGAAGCCATAGAATTGAGATTGTACTTGCAATCTTTTTTTAACTACCAGTGGTCATCACAAACTCTTGGGAAGTTTCAATTCTTGACTAAAGATTTTCCAAACATGATGAAAAATGACTTCAATTTTTTGGAAAAGGTGGTCTTGAATTTGTCAAAGGCTTGATCTTTGCACATCAAGTAATAGACCTGCATTTTTTTGGAATAGTCATCCACAAAAGCAGAAAATAGTGGACATGAATATGAGTGGGTGTCTGGGGTTCATACAGGTTGGTATGCACCAAATCCAAAGGACGAGAGGCTTGTGTTTCTACAATAGAAAAAGAAGCCTGCTGCTGCTCCCAAACAAGACAGTTGGAGCAAAGAAGATTTGTTTTCTTCATAGGGGGAAGTCCTCGCACCATGTCTACTTTACTCAATGCAAGAAGGGAGCTCAAATGATCTCTTGGATGTTAACTTCTTCATTCCTGTCACCCATGGTTTCCTCTTTCTTCTTCTCCGTTTGCTGGTACCTAACTTCCCTATTACTCTTGTATGAATCTGCATCACACAATCCTACAGGCTGGCAAAAAAAGTGGCTCTGATACCAATGTAATATCCCTTAATGTGATCTAGTTAAACCCTCAATTCTAATTGACTCAACAAGCAATTTAAAATAGGAAGGTATGCGAGGACAACTAAAACAATTCTCAATTTCTAAATTTATTTGAACTGGAACAGTCATTTATCCATACAAATAGAAATTGAATTCATCATTAACATCAGGGTAGCATGCAGAAAATAAATGGATATCAATGCCAATACTTGACTGATAGTGTATGGGTCCAGTTACCCAAAATTAGATGTTATTGCACTAACGATGAGGATTAGCTGTCACTGTTTCTCTATTAGGATGCAATCAGATCTAGGCAGCAAGTCTATTCTGTTGTCACACCTAAACCTTGCTGGAAATTATGCTCTCCTATGCCATAGGGCTAATGTTGAGTTTCCGGTCACTCATACTCTTGATCTAGGCGAATTTTACCACCTTATGGAATGATTATGAGTGTCTTGGATGATGTCCTTAAGGACTGTACAGGTGCAAATCACGAATGGACGAGCAGATTCCCTTTAAATGTTAAGCAGTCACCTGTACACCTAGTGCAAGAGATTAAAACTTCAGATTTGATCGTTGGTTGTCTTCCTAGCGCAAGGGATAAAAGGCTTCAGACCTGGTTGTTGGGTTGTTTACCTAGCTAGTGACGTTTGGCGTTGGTAACCACTGCCTTCCACTAATGCTGACCACCTCTTGAAACATAAGGAAACTCCAAATTTAGCCCTGCGACCTCTCTTATGAAGTTTGTTTTATCAGAAGGAAATTGAGGAAGGGTTTTCGTCCTACCTCAGGGTTAGCATCTTAGGATTTTCATCCCAAAATGTAGGTCCTGAAATAAATCTTAGGATGAAAACAAACCTTTATATATTAGCTAGTATGGGACACCTGGGTCCCAAATCTTGGGTGCCAACTTGCAAATTTGAAATTTAAATTTATTTTTACTTTATTTATTTATATTTTATTATTAAAAAAAATTATATATATTTTTAATTTTATAAGGTTAGTGTTAAAAAAACACCTTTTATTTAAATAATAATGATAGGATCAAATTGGGTGAACAAGAGGGGGCATGACACACTTATGAGTCTTGAGTGGTAACAAAATATCCCTAATACCCTACACTTCATAGGATGCATTTTCACCAAGAGAAACTTGCCCATATGAAGTTGATGGTGTGAGGTTATAGAGCCACTCTAACTCTCCTATTTGGTGTTTGGATGCACCAAAATCAACATATTAGATAAGACTATCAAAAGTGGAAGCCTAAATTTTTGCAGCATACAAAAAAACCTTCTTCATTGGAATCATTTGTGAAAGCAACATTCCCCTGTTGCTGCTTGTGCTTTTTCCCCAATGGGGATGCTTCTTCTTGTCCCCCTAATAATGCTTTTGTGGCTGACTGCCAAAAAATAGTAAGTTCACCCCAAAACCAACAGAAAGCTGAACTGAGCTGGAAGCAAGACTTACTAAAAGTGGAAACCCTGAATTTGCACATCTGAGTAGCCTACGGATTTCCGGAAATAGGCTAAATCCAAATGAAGAGCGTAGGGCTAAATTGGGGACATTACACTTTTTCCAGGTAGATTCACTATTGACAAATGAATTGTAACAACATTCTTGAAAATTGTGTCCCTTCCCACAAATGAGACACTTCTTATCCTTTGTAGAGGAGTTTTCTTGTTTGGATTTGAATGAACCTAATGGACCACTTCGACATTCAGGTTGTTTTATTTTCTACTAAGATGTGATGGCCTAATTGTTTGGGGAGTATGAGGTCTCATCATGAATTGCCTCATCAAGAGTAAATCTAACACCCTTGACATCAAAAGCTTCATATTGCAGATGGGGTTCAACACCAAGCAAAGAAGCTTGAACTTGGAACAACAGAAGCAGCCAAACTTGTAAAAGAAGGTCACTGCCAAACCAACGTAGAGTAGACAACAAATCTGCTGCACACCAAACTCCAGAAACACAATCCCCAACCTCAAGAGGAAGGGAAAAAAAACTGAGAGCACCAAAGCAACAACACTCACCACCAAAGAAAAGATGGGAAGGTGCCCAGCCTCTGCAACATTTCCAACGCCATCTGACTGCACCTCAATTGCATCCTCACAGTCGAGCCAGCAGCAAAGAACCTCTAGCAGCAACGCACCCGCAACCACACCAAGCGGCTCACCATACGCAAACTCATAGTCATTCCAGCAACTGATAAAAAGCAAAACCAGAAGCAGAGCAACCACAACTGTACCAAGCAGCTCCCCATCCGTGTCCTCTGAATCCCCTTCTCCATCTTCCTCATCCACTGAAGATTTGAAATCTGCACTTCCTCTCCCGTTCTCGCTCATCCTCTCATTGTTGACACTTGACATTACTATTATTTAATTCTAATATATATCATGACATTCAAGGTTGAATAATTGACATTATAATATTTTTTACTTTTATGGTGATTTTGTTTATTATACAATATATGATGTATTTTGAACTTTCTAATTTTTATGTGTTTGTGTGGACAAACCCAACCCCAATTTTTTTTTTTGACTGAACCTGTGAACCCAAACCTAAACCCCTGAAGCCGAACCCAAACCTGAACCAATACTAGGACCAGTAACTTAGCTTCGAGGTGTACACTTGTTTTTTTTTAAAAATTTGGGCGATTGCAGCTTTTCAAGAATCCTAGTAGTATTTTTGGCTATTCTATAGCATCTAAAAGCCTCAAGAAAGTCAAGATTGTCTTTCATTTCACCAAAATCAAACTTTGGGAAGCTCGTAGGAAACAAGGGTTTGTTTGTAGCTTTAGGCAATCACCTAGTTTTTGGGGAATTTTTAGGCCAAACGAACCCTGCCATTGCATCCAAAAGGCCCAAAAATCTTTGTTTCCATGTAAAACTTGTCTAATTTTGGTGTTGAGAGAATTTGTGACAAACTTTTTTTACTTCAGCCCTATGGCTATACCATACTACAAAAGTTGTTAAAAGAATTTTGGAAAAATAAATAAAAATCTAATGATCAAGCTAATTGTTAGTGATTAGCTGCTAACTACGAGAGCTAGTGGCTAACAACTTAGTTGTTGTGCAGCCAGCGGCCACCATAGTGCCACCTAATGTCGCAACTCGCAACCATCAAACTGCCACTTGAGCAACAATCAACCCAATCACACCTCATTGCTACCAAGTTGCCACTCGATTGTCACCAAGGTGCCACCTCCATTGACATCACCACTCATCCGCCACCAAGAGTTTGTCCCCCTACCCATTGAGCTTTTCAGTTAGAGAGGCAAACTTCAAGAGGCCTATTCTTAGCCATATGGAGGCTTTCTTTAAAGCAATTTTTAATTTGGGGTAGAATTTGATGCTCTTTGTAGTGGTGTAAGTGGTTTCTTGATTTGATGCTTTAGTTTTCCGAAATTTCAATTTTCTTAGAGATTTTTTTGCTTAGTTGTAATTTTTGAACTTCAATCACTTGCAACTTCCACAAACAAGCTCCTTTTTGGGTGTTGTTTCTATTAAAGTTGGTATTTCTTTGATCTCTACACAATGGTGTAATTTTTGAATTCCTATTCTATCAACACATAATACTTTCAGCATTTTGGCCTCTATAAAACTTGATTAAATATAGAATCTTGTATTGTAATCAAACTAACATAAAAAGCCTGTAAGACTCCAACCTAGTTTATTCACACTAAAGGTGAATGCTCAATTATTAAACAATTAATAATTCGAATTCTGAGAGACCAATGTAATATGCTAAGCACCAATTTCACACAACAATAAATGAGGATAGTAGTTGGTTTTATTCTCAAATTTATACCAGTAGATAAAAAAGTCTTATAGCAATCACATAAAGAAATGGATAAACAACACTTAATAACAATTACTCAAATCTGATTGATTTTGAAAGACATGAACATTATAGTAATATGACTGCTCACAAATAATACTGGAAGATTGAGCCCAAAGGTACTTGCTATAACTCCCATAGCAGCAGTTGATAGCAATTACAGAAAATGCTTGATACAAGCTCAGTTCAATGCATTAAACTTAGATTACCCGGTTTCTTGAGAGGCACCAAATCGTGGAAGACTGACCGTAGTAATGCTGAAAGCATAAGCCAATTGTGATGACACGACAATGGTATATGACACTTGAAGGCGGGTCGATCCAACCTGACTTCCAAAGTCGAGCAGTAATGATTTAGAACAGCCACAAATCAATAGGTGCTAGTGGAAGGTAATTGGAAGGGTATGATAGTCAAGTCTGAGCCTCGTGATACGTTGAGGGCGCTATCACGATGTATGCGTGCCCTTTTAGTGGTGCCTAGGGCAAATCAACTGAATTTGCTTAGCAATCCTAATCCCACAAGGAGGTGGTCTGGTCGCTGTAGTGCACGGTCTGATGAATGGCGCGAGCCTGGAGGGCTTTGCCAATGAATTTTGCTCAATCCGCAAGACCCCTTTTTGAGTACACTGAGCTAGAGATCACCTAAAACGAAGGATCATCAAATTAGGCAACGATGGTGTGTGAGTGTTAAGGAATGTAATAGGAGACAGTTAAGAATTATGGTGCCCAGGGAGGTTTGCATTTCACCCGGCACTGGTCGACAGGAGGTTTTTGTCTCTTGTCACCAAAGACTTGATTCCACAAATCTGTGATGGTGAAGAACAACTCAGATTCAAACATAAATACCAAATCAACACACCTTCCCAATTGGGTCAGCCCAAACACAATCTCCTTATTATTAATTTAAATATTATTATTATATTAATATTATTTTTAAATTAGCGTTTAAAAACGCTTTTTCCCACCCAACTAAAGATAGGACCTAATCCGGGACACGACAGTCCTCCCTGCGGAGATGTTGCTTGCCCACAAGCAACTGCAAGCCTGTGTCCGTGGGTGCTAAGTCGATCAACAAGTGATGAAAGATATGATATTGGAGGCATGACCACTTGTACCAAGTCTTCCGTTACTCCACTTTGATGTAAACATCATCAGGCCTGTTGGTGTGACAATTCACACCTCTGGAGTATGAATTGGCCACAGACAACTATGCACAGTGCGTAATGATTTCTCTCCAAACTAGGAGGGGAAGCTCCCTCTTGTGTTGATATGCGTAAAAAAGTAAATGATATAAATCCTATCATTTTGACTCAGCTGGAAGAGGCACAAGGTTAAGGAAACCAAGAACATTGTAGCTAAGGATTTTCTCTGCTTTTGCAGATTTTTAACTACAACTAAGCTAAACGCTAAACTATCCTATTTCCTCAAGAAACAGAGAATGAGGACTTAGGAGCCGAGAATTGGTTATACGATAATCTTTAAGTCAGGAGTTCCAAGGAGATGACAACACCTATCTGAGGCGTAGGCTGAAAGAAAGATTATTGGCACTACATCAAACGACAAGCTTCACTTCTAAATTCCTAAGGAGATGACAACACCTATCCGAAGTGTAGATATGAAACAAAGCTTATTAAACACAACATGAAATAATAACTGGGACAGTAGATTGCATATCGAGACACACATAACAATAAACAATCAAACCAACGATTATATTTAATCTAAGGTGAACTAGTACAATAACAATAACATCCAGGCAAGGCGGCACAACTATTTATTATCACCATAAAAGTTTGTGAATAGATACTGAATAGCAATACTACAGGCAAGGTGGCACAACATGTATGCTATCACGCGCAAAAGTTAACTACAAATGAGCAAAGTGCTCTTATTTATAGACATCAAAGGTGTAGGGAACCCTCAAATCACCTTGAGTCAACAATCTGTCTTGCAAGCATGCAAGATTTTATTGCTAAACCTAAATAAAGGAAACTATACAGTTAACTGGAAAACTACCATCAGTTAACCGAAACAAAACAAAACTAAATGGACATGTGCAACATGCACATCCTTATTGAAATGAAAGTTAATTGATAACTAACATCAGTTAACTGATCCTAATTGAAAGTCTAAACTCCTATGAAGATATCTCCAAAGATGAGATGTGCGTGCATAAAATCAGCAATTAGAACTCAAGACTGATATCGAGTTAACTGCTGCTCTTGACTCTATCCTCGAAAATAACTGCAGGTTCCAACTGATTGACTACTCCAAGCCATCACGGGCTATCATCTCATCCAAGAATAGGTCGACTTTCTCTTCCTCTGGCACTTTGACACTATCCACGATGATAACCTGCCTGTTCAACTCCTTCTCACCATCTGCGATCATCCTCATGCATTCTTTGACCTCTTCAGTTGCCTTTTTGAAACTAGTTGTCATCACTAAGTAGTGATCCAACTTGGACACCACAGGATCTCCATCTAGATTGTCACGAACAAGCTTCTCAAACTTAGCCTGAACTGCCTCAAGATCACTGTAACTACCATCCTCAAGAAGATAATGGCATGGGATCTGAGTGATAAACTCACTGATGAGTTTGAGAGCTTCGGTAACATGTTCTTTGAGTGCATCCAACCTTGTAGAGGTTCTATCATATGTTTCCATTTTGAAGAGATGTTGTTCTCTCCACGTGAAGACCTTCCTCTTATCCTCATCTTCTACAATGGTTTCATATGCAACTGCTAACTGAAATATGAGAACCCAGTCCTTTTCCTTGCCCTGTGCTATGGCCAATTCAAGCTGTTGGATGCCTTGACGAAGCTCATGTGCATCGTACCTCAATTGATATAACTCTGTGAGGAGGTGTTGACCTGCTACAATGAAATCTTCAATCCAGTTGTCCAAGAGCTTTCCACGATTGACTAATTGATCTAGCTTCTGTTGTTCTGTAGGTGTCCCTTTAAGGTGCGGAAGACCAAGTGCTTTGCTCGAGTTTCTATGAATGAGATCAGAAATATACTGCCTGAGTTACTTGATTTCAGTCTTAAGAAGTGCTTTATCTTCTTCGTCCTTCGTGATGCGCTCTTCAAGATTACTTGTGACAACCCTTAAGAGGCTCACGTCCATTTCTCTAGTGCTCTTGCCAAGATTTGCTTTGATGAAGGTGAAATCACCAACTTCAACTTCATCTAGGCTCTTACCCTCTGGTGGCGTAGCAACTTCAATGATGATCTCTACTTTCGGAGTTTTCTCAATATGCACCTGCATCTTGATTTTCTTGTTTGCCCTCTCCTAATAAGGATCGCCAAACTTAGAGAAATCAAGCTTATAAGAAGGCTCTCGCCTCTGTCTTCCCAAAGATCTCTCGACAACATGAATGAACAATGTTATCCTCTCGAGGAGAGACTGCTACTGCTGTATCAACCTTTGATGGATCAACTAGCGCTGAGACTGGCCGAACTGGCAATTCAAACTCTGAATCTATATCAATGGGAGGTGATTGTGGTGAAAATGTTGTATCAGGAGATGAATTTGCCTCAGCCTGTATGACTGTCTCCACTGGAACTTCAGGCACTCTTTCAACTTGCTTCTGCTTCCGCTTGCCAATACTTCTTCCCTTTGTAGTCCCACTGACTCTAACACCTTCAGGCGGCTTCAAGATAACCTTAACTCGAGGCCTTGACCTTGAGGTAGAAGGTAGTGAGGAAAACCCTATTGGCGGCTCTGTGACTGGAATTGTCTTGTGCCTTCTCTTACTCTCCAAGAAGTGCATGTTGGTTTTGATAACTGTCTTTGACACGTCCTCAATTGAAGTATTCTCTCTGACATACCAATCTGGTTGGCGAAGTGGCTGGCGAGCAACTTGATCTTTGACAAATGAGCTAAGTAACACCTCTCTGTCATCATCTAACAAACCCTCAACATCCTTTGATAGGAAATTGACAAGTTGAGCAATAGTAAGTCTGCAGTAATGACGTCGGCGCACTTCAAATTCATCTTTGCAATTAGCCCAAAAGTCCTCAATTGTTGGCCTGTGTGAAACACTTCGCTCCAACTGAGTTGCATAATGACCCAAAGGATCATAGGAATTCCTCTCGATAAGAAACCTGAGATTGAGTTTCTCTAACTCGTTCGTCATTAACTTGCAATCAGTAGCTGCCTTGCATTTGTAAATACCCCATCCGAAAGGAAAGGTGAAAACCTGCTTGTGTCGAATGCGAAGAAAAGAGTGAACCTCTTGAGCTTGTCTTAGAAACTCCATAAATAGGACCTGGTTTGACGAGTACCTCGGTAGCATCAAAGGTTCTCTGGTGTAACCATACACTCGGATATATGCGAAAGTAGGGAATTGAATGAACCAATCCGCCCAACTCTCCATTGTTGATTTTGCCTTTGGTGAAATCCTAATGTGTATTTCGTTGTCGAGGTCTCTGACTGTCTTCATGAAGAAGTGATCATTCACCGCTTCGAAATCCTTTCCAGCCTTTGCGAACTCCAATTGAGAGTAATATTTGTCAACATGCTGGACACCAAGAGTTCCATTGGTCTTCAAGTGTCTAAAATTGCCTTGGAATGCAATCAAGTAGACCAAATAAGACACCATGTGAAACTCGTGGATTTTGAGGAATCCAGTGATTTGCTGATGAAGGCACTCGTTGATTAACATGGCCCAATCAAAGTGTTCTTTATCGTCGATGATCCGAGAAATGACATAGAACATCCATGGTCGGAAAATATTAGCCTCCTCCTGACCTGTAACCTAGTTGAGTGAAGTTATCAAAATAGCAACTTCATCCTTAAACTCGCCACGACCAACCTTCTTTGGCATGTTGGTCTTCTGCACTTTTAACCATCTCTGAGCAACTTTCCTCTGAGATCTTTCTTTGTCTTCATACCATATCTTATCACAAGCCTCAATGACTACAGTGAAATTGTCTGAGCGAGGAGGAATAGCAAAACACTTCTCAACATCCCTCGGCTTAAGGTTGCAGATGACTCTCCCATCAGTTGATCTGATTTTTGATTGTAGTGCTATTGGTACCTTCCAATGTGCTCAGTTTGACCACTGGATAGACATGACCCAAGTTTGTGTTCGAAGTTTTCAAAAAGTCGTGTATCAAGAGCAATTTGGCCTTGTAATCTATGGGGTTGAATTGCATTTTGAAAATCTGGATTTGACTGTAAAGTCGGGTATGTTCGGACAACTTTCAGAAAAAGCTGAAAAAAGCTCTGGATGAGGCTAAAAATACCTAGTTGTGGGAATTTTTTTTGTAATTTTTTCTGAAATGTGGGTTTTGTAGAGAATTGAATTCTAAGAAAACCCAGATCATCAGAAATTCGAAAATTTGAGTTTTAGCAAGGCATGCAAAGGCTTTTCAATCGAGAACTGTAGGGGTTTTAGAGTTTCCCGGGACAAAATTTCCCGAGAAAATCTGGAACATGGGTTTTGTAGGCAATGGAATTCTAAGGCAACCCAGATGATTCGATTTTGGAAAATATGTGTTCTTGACCCACATGCAAAGAAATCTTTGGAAAAAAGCACAGTGCTTCTAGAATAAACGCAGCGGGGCAATTTTCTCGAAAAAATCTAAGACATGGGTTTTGCTATTGTCGTTGAAATATGTGAACCCAAATGATCAGATTCTGAAAATTTTTCCGTTTACTTTGACATGTGATAGAAAACCTAAGACAAGAATAAAAGAATTTTAGAAAGAAGATAGAAGTTTATTTGTTCTGCCTCAAAAAGTCGCCTATGCTTGAACTGGATTTGATGAAGTTTGCATGCACTCGAAAAATGAAGTTTGGAAAATGTATCTTCTGAGCAATCTGGACCTGGCATTGCGAAGAACACTGAAAAATATTGCTCGAAGCACCTTCAGATCTTCGTTTGCTCAAGAAAATCGTGTTTGCTTGCACCTGTGATGAGAATAATGGCGCCAACATGACTTAAATAAATAAATTAAGTGTAGAGGCATCACAAATTGCATTAAAATTAGGTGCCATCCTGATTGGACCTCACAAATGTACGACACCCTTTAATTGGACCCCCTTAACTCAATTAACTGCTTGAGAAATTCGCCCTAAATAGAGCGCTAGCTTCTGATTGGACCAAATTCAATTAACAATTCATGCAAAAATGAATCGCCCCTTTTGCAAGAAAAATTAAAGTCAATTGAAAACAATTAACTGAGAATTAAATAATATTTAATTTCAGTTCACAATCTCCACCTTTATAGGGTGCTTCATGCACTTTTGTCAAAAAGTGAAACTTTGACTCTAGGCATCACTTTTCCAGAGTTAGAAATTTTCTTGAAAATTTCATTTCACAAACATCATCAGAGCCCATGTTCAACCATTGATTTTGATTGACTAATGCGTCCAGAAGACTGGCTGACAGTTTCATTGAAGAGCAAGATCAAAACTGACAAGAAACTCCTTGAGTTTGCAAAGCTTGATTCTGAGATTTGAGGCTTCAAAATTCAGGGTGCCCCTGGCCTCTAGGGGCACTTTTGGCTTCAGACTTGGTAAAATTTTCATTATTTTGGAAGGTGAATTTGACCTCCCTTCATCTCGCGTCTTTCGGCATTCGACAAAACTTCAGAACTGACAAGCAGGCTCATTGCGGAGCTGGCTCCGTTCAGCACAAGAGCTCTTGGAGAGCACTTTTCCAAATAACATCATCTGCTGGGTTAAAATCAAGGGCACCCCTGGCCTCCAGGGGCCCTTTTGTTACTAGACTTGGCTATTTTTCAAACTGGCTAAAATCACAATCTCCGGCTGTAGGCTGTTGACTCGTCCTTTGACTTGACTGAGGTATGCAACAGAAAGCTAACAACACCACAGACAAGATGAATACTTGAGATCACCAGAAAGACTGCATTCAAGGCTCCAAAACCTTGGGCGCCCCTAGCCTACAGGGGCGCTTTTGCTTTTTCCTTGAGATTTTGACCATGATTAGACCTTATGTTTGACTCCTGATTCCGACAGTTCAGCAACTCAAATTAACTTGCTAACGGATTCGTTGAGAACCCTTATCAAGTCCAAGACAAACATCGTAGGCATCCTTTGGTCAGAAACCTTCATCTGGTCCCTCAAAAAGATGGGCACCCCTGGCTAAGAGGTGCGCTTTTCACTCCAATGTTAGTCATTTTTTCATCTCCCTCGTTTCTCGTTCAATCTCCCATATCAGGTGCTAGACAGATTTTTTAGGTTGACTGGTAGGCTCATCACGTAGTTGACAGTATTCCGGAGAAGTGTGATGTCCCCATCACAAAAGAAAATCTAAGTATACATTTAATATATTTATATATTTTCATTCAAATAGAGTAATCATTATAGAACATTTTCATTTAACTCATATATAAACATGACTAACTTGGGTACCGTTGGTGACAAATGAGAAGAAGAGATCTTAGAAGAAACTAAGATGCTTTTGCTTGCAGACAAGCAAAGTTGGGAGGGGAGGACTGTCATGTCCCTGAAATTAGAACACTCTGAGATACAAATAAGTGAATTGAATAATACAATACATATTAAAATTATAAAAGAAAATATTATCGTTTTAATATATTTATAATTACAATCATCATAAGATAATATTGTAATTATAAATATATATCGACGATACACAATAAAATACATTAATATAAATACTATCCTAATTATCAAATAATTATTAAGAGATAATATTATAAATATTAAAATATACATTTAAATAATAAATATAAATAATACTATAAATAAATATAAATAATATTACAAATAAATTAAAAATAAAATAGTAAAATATAATACACATCAAAACAAAATAATAAAATGAATATAATTTGAGATATTATTAAGGAATGTTTAACTAAAAGTCATGTCCATTTGTGGGGTTATCTCTATTCAAAGAGATGCCTCTCTTCATGGAGGTATAAGGATATAAAATAAGGAGTGGAAGTTAAGGAAAAGGGATAAGATATAGACATCAGATTTTAAGAAGAAGATCCAAGAGTAAAGGATTGAAGATGTAAAAAGGAGATCTATCAATAGTGTGTAGAGAACAATAAAATAGAAATTAGAAAGGTTTGGAATTAATTTTCAAAAGGCAGCAATCATTTCAAAAGGTTGTGTCCTTTCTAATGAATGTTTCTTTTCAAAAAGACACATCTTCTCATTTGAATGTGAAGATATAAAAAGGGAAAGAAGGAGATATGTATAGAAGGAAGAAGGAAATAGAGAATAGAAAGGGGAAACAAGAGATAAAATATAGACTGCAGATCATCTGAAATTTATAAAGATAGGCAGATGGAAAGTAGATAAGTATTTTATGAATATAAGGAGATAAGTATTTTATGAATTTAAATAATAAGTTAAATAAATGTTTGTACATTTAAATAATGATGTTGATAAATACATCGTGGATTTAAATAATAGTCTAATTAATAGTAATTCATACATGATGCTATTTATTTAATGTTATCTATTTCTTTATTAATTGCATGGGAATAATAAATCATGCATGCTACTAGTTATCTTATAACATTGCTGATATGTTATGCTCCATTGACATTATTGAATGTAATTACATATATATAAATAATACAATTATACAATAAAGATACTTGTAGCAATTATTGAGCGTTATAAGTAATTGTGATTATTTGATAGAAAAATGAATAAATTTATGGATGTCTTTATCCTATGATTGATCAGGAAAAAGAGAAAAAGAATGCAAAATGAACACTAAAGGATATCTTCAAGAAATCAAGGCAGATTTAGGGTAATCCCAAATTGGGGACATTACAAGAAGTCTTCTTGGAAGTGACAAATCTCAAAACTGAAATCTGGGCCTCTGAACTCTAGGGCACCCCTGGCCTCTAGGGGGTTTTTGCTCTAGAGTTTGAAATTTTTTGATGATTTTCATCTCGGCGAAAAATCCCCTTCGAGACGAAGCACCATTTTGCACTTATCTCACCATAGATTCTTCATTTGAGCGTTTTAGGCTTAGATTTCGACACCTGGTCTCTGGCCATTTGCCATTGACGACCTCGGAGGTCCTAACTTTCCACCTGAAAAAGCGAAAACTACCCACTAGACTTAAACTGACTTTTAACTGAATCTAACTTCACCACTCTGATCGTGAAGTGAAATAAGCCAATCAAAACAATTTTTAGCCAATTCTGACAAGTTTCAATTTTTATGGTTTTTGACCTAAAAATAGGGGTGTTGGAAACCATAATTTTCATTTTTTTCAAATTTTGCGAATATCTTCTTGACATCAAACTGACTCAAAGTCCATACTAGATTTGCCCAAAAACTGCGTTTTGACATCATTTTACAAGGTTTAGACTCTTTTAAGCAAAATGCCTTAATGAAGCAAAAAATTTGGTTTGGGTACAACATAGGCTTCGTCCGGTGACCATGTTGGATACTTACGGGGAGAACCAAGATTCTCTGTGTTTTTGTAGACCAATGACTTACCAGTTGGGCATATGGAGTCAAGATTTTCCCTAATCACCTATAACATTAAAAACTTCCCCAAAAATCACCTAAAACAAGACTACCTAAATCACCTAAAACACAACAAAACTTCACTGAACGGGGAAACACATTATGACATAATGATAAAGCATAAAATAAATTATTTACAAAAGTTCACTCCTCCCCCGAAGGGTTGAAGTGCTTGAGATATTACCCGCTATATGTGTTGTACCCAAAACCAAAATTTTTGCTTCACTAAGGCATTTTGCTTAATTGAGTCTTAATCTTGTTAAAGTGATGTCAGAAGGTCGGTTTTGGTCTTTTCAAATATGGAGTTGGTGTCAGTGTCATGTTAGTTTGTTACTGAAGTAATTCAAGAAAAATGAAAATCTGAACGAAAATCATCAAAATTTTCTCTCTGGAGAAGGGAGCACATTTTCAAATGGGCGCCCTATCTTTTAGGGGCTTAGATCCTGTTTTTAGGGTTTGTCACCCCCAGCAGACATTTGTCCAGCATCACGTCAGCTTCGCAGTGAGCTATCAAGTTTGTCAAACGGACCTGTTTCAAGCAAGTTGTGGAAGATATAGCGCAAAACGAGGCGAAAGCGAGAATTGGCTAACACTGGAGAAAAGCGCAGCTTTTCAAAAAGGCGCCCATCTTTTTGAGGTGTCAAATGATGGTTTTTTTGGCTAAATGCCATCCAAGATGTTTATCTCACGTTTGTTCAAGCTTTGCGATGCATCCGTCAGTGGGTGAATCTGAGTTTCTGAAGTGCCTGAACCAAAGGTCAAACATAGGGTTAAATCTTAGTCAGAATATTAAGGATGAGTAAAAGAGCACTTTTTCAGAAAGGCGCCTGAGCTTTTTGTTAGCAGTATATTTTACTTTGTTGTCGGCCGTAGTCGGCCAATTGCTAAATAAAACTATAGATTAGTAAAGAATAATAATGTCACGTACTTTCGAAAGCATAACGATTGTTAATGTTAATGATGTTATGAGACCGCCGGTTTTGCCATATCTAACCACCGCCGAACGTTATATGTAGCCTGTTGGGATAGTCGGGTAAAAAGTTATGAGTTATGTGCCGATGGTTATATTGTTACGCACTATTGATACTCCCTGATTGTACATGATATCTCTGATAATGAATAAAGGTTCTGGTGTTCAAATATGATATCTTTCTGGTTACTGTTTTATTCTATGTTATGCACATGACTAGTTTGCCAATAGTACGCAATATTTGAATTACATTCCGTAGGCAAACATTTGGCGCCGTTGCCTGAACGGACTAGGGCATCATCTGCCATGGCAGCGTAATGGGTCAACCAGCGGAAGAACCTGTAAATGCTAATGAGGAACGGGAAGACTCATTGACCAAAGATTTGGTAAATTTGTGGAAAATATCGTTACGTGACCACGTGCGTAGGGAATCCCACATTCGGGAGATCCCTAAGGAAGTCATCTGGGATCGGTTGGAAGTGAACGATGAGGTGAACCACCTCCTGAATCGCATGCCCAGGTTGCTGGCCCGCCATTTCATTATCCTGCAAGACTTGCGAGAAGAAGAGGATCGCGAGCGCCGAAGGCAGCAAATCGTACAACGTTGTGAAGACAGAACCAAACGTGAAGAGGAAGAACGCGATACTAGCCGGCGCCGTACTTCCGGCAACCAGCAATGATTGCTTGAACAACTAATAAATGCCCGTACGGCCGAACAAAGACAAGCATCGAGTACCTGACGGGCACGGGACTTCGGAAGAGCAAGTTCGGCGATCACTCAGGCTACAAGAGCAAGAAAATCGGCGACGACGACTAAGGAAAGTCGATAAGGAATTGGATGAAGACTTAATTGAAATAAATCAGAGCATAAAAAGAACATATGAAAACCTGACAAGAATAGAC